>WURS02444422.1:0-14671 GCA_011762765.2 Rhinocypha anisoptera
GTCATCCGTCCCTCACTCCGTCTTCTTCTCGGACCTGAGATCTTACTTGAACTGACGAGGGAGACGCCGCCATCCTCCCCTCGCTCCCCCCCCCGCCCGACCACTTCTCTTTCCAACACTCGTCTAATTCTGGTCCCATAATCGAAAAACAAGCACAAACCCCCCCTTGCTTCCTCCCTGCCCACCCCCCCCTATTTCTCCCCCGGCCGATACGACTTTGTCCTTCCCCCCCCCACCCCCGCACGCAATCTCTGCGTATTTTCCGGGGAGTCTCACCCCTCTCGCTCCCTCTCCCCTCTCTTCCTTTTCCTCCAAGTCTCCATTTTCTCCATTTGTACCTATTCCAATCCTGCACCGTGGTCAGTTTCTCCTCCTTCTAAACTTCATCTCTTGTCTTCCGCCTAATCTTTAAGGATGTTGTTGGAGGAGTTGGTTTGCGAGCCACTCTTTGATCGTAGACTCAAAAAATAGGTTAAACTTACTGTCACATAACATGGGTGTTAATTTATTGTGTAAATTTGAGGCAAATTACTTCAATATATTGGCTATAAACATGATGCAAACCCCGTCATACTAGATCACGCACGTGAAATCACTGAGATACATTGTAGAACGGATGGATTTAAAATATAATTTTTCCCCCGAATGAAGTGAGATCAAAATAAAGATGGTCCTGGATTAGTTAGGAAAGATATTTTGTGTATTATATATATTTTGCAGTTATTTGGCAGGCATGTTAATTATATACAATTTGGAATTGTTCCCGGATTATATGAATATTGTTTTGCATTCAAGTAGTTTCCTTATGCGTGAATAATATCTGATATTTGCATGTGGGAGCACATGTCTGGCGGTAGCTCTACGCCAGCCACACGCCCCTGCGGTGACTTGCAGGTTAATACGTACTCAGACGTGTACGTAATATTTCCCTCTCTCCTTCTTCTCCATTCCCACTCCCTTTTCATTCTTCCTTTCTCCGCCCTATCTCCATAACCCCCTCCACATATAGCCATCGGTTTTAATAGTACTCTTCAAACTAGAGATGGGCGATCCCGATTCGATTCACTCGGAAATCGATTATTTTAATTTGATTCCCGATTATTTTGAATCGATTAGTGTGATCTGCTTATGATTCGATTCGTTTCCGTTCCGATTCGATTCAGTTCATATTCCGTTTCATTTACAATTCTATTTCAGATAATATGATTTCGATTCAGATCCGATTCAGTCACTAATCCGATTGAGTCACGATTCAGATTCAGTTACGATTCCGATTCAGTTACGATTCCGATTCAGTTACGATTCCCATTAAGTTACGATTCCTATTCAATTACGATTCCAATTAAGTTGTTATTCCTATTCAGTTACGATTCCTATTCAGTTAAGATTCCGATTCAGTTACAATGCCGATTAGAATCGATTCACATGATGTGATTCGAATCGATTCATTCCTTGAAATCGCCCATCTCTACCTCAAACATTCCCCCCTCCCCTATGATACCCTCCAACGCCACACCCCGGCAGCATTTGAAATAGTTTTATCTCTGGCATGGAATCGTGATACAATTTAGTTCACGTAGAAATAAAACCTAAGGACGAATCGAATTTGGGAATATTAGTAATATTTTTCAGCATATTTCCTCTACATTTTTATTGGTTACCAAATTCATCTTTTTCCCCATAAATATATCTGAGAAGAAACGAAGAAGGTGCATTATTTGGCACCCACAATGACCGCACAAGAACAAACGAGGGGCGGTGTTTGATATGAATTATGTAACGGGGTTGTATCTGTATGAGTAAGAGGTCATCGGATGGATCAAAAGGAATTGGGAATTTCAGCAAGGGAATCGCCTGGTCGATGGACTAATGGCTGATCACTCTTTTTAATACGATGATGACTCCTTTTATTGCATCCATTTCTTTCTTCTGCCTTAAAATATACGTGCATTTTTTTGAAAACGTAAATAAGAAAATATTTTGTCAACGTACAGCGAAGACCAGTCACTGGCCATAGCACAATTTTCAACATTAAATATTATCTGGACAGAGAGAAAATTATTTTCTGAATATTAGAGGGATTTCAAAGTTTTTTTTCGAAAATTGGTGGTGTATTGGTTCTATTTAACGGTAAAGAAGACTGACTTTTGTCCTAAATAACGGCTTAACGGGTTATTTCAGACGTCATCTACAAAGGAGGATTTTAATTTGAAGAAGCAGCCCTGTGAGAACGTGTGTATGTTTGCGTGATTCACACTTAAGACACGCGCAAAAACGAGGTACAGATGACCAGCCCCAATACATTCAGCCCTGAAAAACAAAAATATTTGTATTAGCTTAAACGGATGTTGCTATTATATAATTTTTCCTCGCCGTAAATTATCTAATAGGCAAATCATTAACTGGTATCTCAATTTGCATTTGAAAAAAATCACCTTGCTTATACAGCCTAATAAAATATATACCTTTTTTGTGGAATGGCCAAGTGATTTTTTGCAAACGCTTACTATGTAAAAGCCTCTCATCTTTTTGCGCGGGTAAATACCGTAATTTATACCTGCTATATTTAAGACCAAGTTGGTTCAACATTTTTATCTTAAAATCTATGATTCATTCATGAGAACATAAGATATAATCACCACAATAGACTGCTTCTTTTTTAATATTCAGAAAGTCTTCCGAATACCATCATCTTCAACTACTTACTTGTATCAGGAGGTGGGCAATAGAAGGATAAATGAGCTAAGAAATAGGTTAAAAAAATTTGCAATTTCCATTTTAAAAAAACTCCTTACTTGTTCCGACATGTTTCGGTGAACTACACCTTTATCAAGTGCACTACACCATTATCAAGTGCACTTCACCATTATAAAGTGCACTTCACCATTATCAAGTGCACTACACCATTATCAAGTGCACTTCAACATTATCAAGTGCACTACACCATTATCACTTGATAATGGTGTAGTGCACCGAAACATGTCGGAATAAAGAAGAAGTTTTTTAAAAGTGGAAATTGCAAATTTGTTAACCTATTTCTTAGATTTGGAAAATGTATTTGATCAGGTAAATGTTTATGTTAAGAGAGGAGTATTACCCAAAAAAACTCCATCGGATGCATTCTCATGAAGATTGTCACAAGCTTAGGGACGTTGGTAACAATGCTGTTCCTAATTACGGCGTCAAATCCACGAGAATATCAATTTCGGGGGATGGCTCCTCTCTTCTGTGCCACCTAATGTTGCTTCATATATTTATAGGAAAATGACCACATTCGTGGAACTCAAAATAATCTCAATACTATTATCTCTTGAGTGTCAAAAATAGCATGTTCAGCAACTTAATTCTCTTTCCACACAATCTATACGATGAAGTCGCTATCTGCAATCTAACTCATCGAGTAGTCCTCTCGAAACAATGTAATGAACTTTGTTTTTGTATGCGTGGGTGAAAACGTCACCATCGACCCGCTCCTTTGACTGACTGTATGGCCGCTCACCGCCGCTCTGTTTCTCCCACACTGGATACTTCCAACTTCTACTTGCAGGATGGGAAGGTATGGCCGTTCCCTTTGGTAACACATTCGATTGACTTGCTTCCGTAACCAAGGTGGCGTTTTTTGTCGCCTCAGTTTTTACCTTGGAAGTTACTATCTCTAAGGTGTGTCCAGTTGGTTGATTCGCCAAGTAATTCTTCAAGGTACAGATAGTGATTGTATTGAAGCAAATATTGCAAATATCTTGCAATTACGTCTTGCAAATATCTATCGGTACCGTCCAAGATGGCTTATTTCACAACCGCCAAAATGCTAGCCATTTTGACCTGTGAATGTTTTTCAATAATATCAACTGTAAAACCAGTTTATGCGGTGAGCGTGATCCTTGTCTCTCGCGGGAATAAATTTTAATATGGATCGCTATGCGAAATCAAGATTCCAGCTTGTGTCTTTTTCTGTAAATGTGGTGTCAGAGAAAAAGACATTCTGACTCCCAAATCGCCCGTTTCATTGGTCGAAGGATGTGCCTCTGTTATGAAGGCTATATGGTCTCCCGTCTTATTAAAAAATCAGGAATGTGATATATGCCATTTTAAGATGCATAACTATAATATTAAATTTGATGGCGGAAAATCAATATCCCCGCAAAGCGATTGGTGTCGTGGAATTCCCGATAGAAATTATCCGGCTGACAAAACTTCCCCAATGGATAATAATCTGACAAACACAGATTCAGACAAACTGAGATGTCTGCTACGAGCATTGGCTCTTTTATAGAAGGAATAACAGGAAAAATTACCTTCATGCGGTATCTAATCTTTCCAAAATCTCGAATTCTAATCAAGAACGGAGCATATTTTTAGACAATGCGTATCTCTATTCAAGCGCTGCGTTGGAAGAATTTCCAATGCATTAGGCATCAATTTAGGAAAATTTTAAAGGTAGTACATATAACATTGTACCATTAAATAAAATACCTTGATGAAGTTCGGCTCCGTGAATAACATTAAGTATAGTTTTGTCGAATTAAATGGAAACATAAAACAGGGAACTATACGGTCATGAAAAGGATTTGTGTTTCACTATATTAGAGTTAATTTTACTTTGACATCCCTTTAATGCATCCTTTGGTAGCTTGAGAAATTGAATTTTTAGTAAATTCCAATTCAATTCTTAGCGATTTATTTGACTTCTTGGTTAGACGACGTGTCGATTAAATTTTATAGCAATCTGTGAAAGTTTTTTTCGCACATTATGATGTAAATGGCACTTTTATTAACTTGCACTTCGACGCCTATCGCTTTTAACCGTACACACTGACATATATATTTGCTATATCATTTGAGTCGGTTGAGGGACATTCAGTTAGCTTGACCTATCGAAAATAAACTTCACCTGTTCTTAAGTACATAATCCTACTTAAGTTCCAAATAATTTTTCTTTTATGGATTTACCTTTCCATTTCATTCAATTTCCGGGTTTCCTTAATCTCTTTGTTATCTTCTCCATTTGTTCCCGCTCCCTTTTCTTTGCATTCTTCCTCAGAGGAGATCCTGAGATCCTATTTCATTCCGTCCCATTACCCCCACTCTTCCCTCGTCTCTTCCGCTCACCAGCCCTCCAGTGCGAGCTCTGAAAGTGAAAGTTTGCCATATCGCCCATCTAAAATAAATCTTCACAAATTCAGTTCTTGTTTACTGAAGTTTTGTTTTCCGATGATTTAGCGCACTTTAAAGGCTGGCGAGTTGCCTTCGACGGCAAAGGAGAGCTGAATCCGGGCGAATTATTATTATTTTTTTTACTTTTAAGCGAAGGAAATTAAATTTGTAGGTGTCTTCATCTGCTTAGCGGATGACCTCGTTCACTTGGGGCTTAATACCTATCCTGAATATTTATTTATTTTTCATATCATGATCTTGATTTCCCTCAAATCCGCTTTTATGAGTGTTTTGTCATTTTCGTTCCGTGTTTTGGGATTATTTCCAAACTTTGCCTGAGAAGGGCGTGCCTAAAAATTAGGAGAGTAGCTTGAGAACTTTTGTTCTCGTAATACTCGTAGTGCGGTTTTTTTTCAGACTTATAATTTAAATCTGAAAACACACTCAGTGGTAAATAGATGCATGGCTTAAAGTAGTTAAATATTCCTTTTCTATTATGAGATTGAGTGAGAAACTGCGAAAATAGAGTAGTAATAAACTTATTGCTTATAAAATAGTTTAGGCATAGTCCAAGTTTACATGGTTTTTTTAAGTAGTCTCAATTGATATGCACTTGGCCCAACGCTTGTACCATTCCTGGAAGCCACGCTAGTAACAGTTTCGTTAAATCGTATGCAAAACCTTCTCCAATTCTTAAGAAGGACCTGAGGCAAACGAAGAAGAGTTGTTATAGAATATGTATCCACTCAGCAAAGAAGCGTCTCATATTCAAGTGATCCTCCTGAATTGGGAAAGTAATTGAGTGTATTTTGAAGGACGTTCACGCTAAATACCAGTTACACAATAAAGCTAAATACTGTTCTATGAAAATATTTTTGGTCAACGGCATTATTTGTGTTAATCATAGTCTTTTTTCATTGTAGTTGTTGTGTTTGAATATCTTCGTCACATGCCTCCTGCAACATTTGTCAGACTCTATGACAAGTGTTTTTACAGGGATGGGAAATTCCTTAGCTGAGAGCTGGTCATCATGAAGCTACTCTGATTTCCACATACGACACCTAACCACTCTCCATTACGTAATTATTTCTTTTTCTGTGGCCCCCAAAAAACTGTCCAATTTTTATGGCATGGGCCTAGGCATTAAAAAAGCAGTACTTTTCAGCATTAAATACCTTAATAATTGTAGGTCTACGTAGATGATGGCCGATAGGAGTCCAATGAAATCTTAAAATTTTCACATTAAAGTATATTTTTCCTTGCGAAATGAAATCAGATTTAATTGAATGACATATAAAAGTACTCAATTATCTGTTTCTCAGAAAACGTTTGCAACCCTGCCAAAATTTTCAGGCTTCGTATTAGCTTTGGCCTCAGTATCCTATAGTCCTTACACTTTGTTGATTGTAAAGGATAGAACATATTTTGACCAAATCTTTGATAGGATTCATTAATTTACGTTAAAAGCAGCGTTTTGTTATAAAAAAAGATAGTATAGACGAGAAACTTATTTCAAGACGCACACTTGTGTTACAAAATCATTTAATTATCTTTTTCACGCGGGTGACGGAAGCTTGAAAGACTATTGCTGAAGGATGTGGTACTTTTAGTTTATTAAGTTTTATTAATGATTTATGTAGTACTTATAATTCAATGTAACAGTAGTTTTGGCTATTTTTTAATTAATTACATTAAATAAATAAATTAGTTACAGTGTTAAATTTCTTTAGAAATGTATAATATATACTCCGCGACGTTATAATAAAAGGCACGTGTAAAGTAAATTTCAATATTGGCTATATTAAAGTTATTATTTTTTGCTTCTTAGAGCTTAACCTTATTGGGAATGTATTGAAACATACCTTCTTCCACCTAAATTACAATAATATTCCCTAGAATGTAAAATAACCTGCAAATTTACAATCGAAACACTGTATCACTCACTATCTCGTTACTAATTTGAACATTACCTCAGGGAATTTGATTAATTAATTTTTTCTTTAAAATGAGCTGTATAGTCATGTAAGTTCAGCCATTTTGTGTAAATAATTAATCTTCATAATGAAATACAAGACACCTGGTAAATTTCCACGAAGATATTTTCCATTCATCGAAGATATTTTCAAGAAATTTCGTCTTTAATATTCTATATCCTGTGTACGACTTCATATTTATGTTTAATGGGAAT
The DNA here is from genome assembly GCA_011762765.2 of Rhinocypha anisoptera. Classification (NCBI taxonomy): domain Eukaryota; kingdom Metazoa; phylum Arthropoda; class Insecta; order Odonata; family Chlorocyphidae; genus Rhinocypha; species Rhinocypha anisoptera. Next base: position 7,343 of record WURS02444422.1, read on the forward strand.
GTAGGTGAAATAAAGATATAAACTTGTGCTAGAATGGAATTTCGATGGACCTAAGAAAAAAGAAATGTTTTTTCATGCATAGTGTGGTTTCCAAATTGGTTCTGGAGGAAAAATCAAAAAAGTTGGCGGACAGTTATCTCCATCTTTTCTGAGAAGTGAATTTCTTGGTGAGGATTAAAAAATACCTTAACTACCGATATTAACCCTAGAATTGGGAATAACAAATTTTGAATTTCCAGTTGAACCTTTAAAAAACTCACTGCAGGATTTGGCGGCTAATTTGAATTTTTTTTAATTATAAAAAAGCGATTTTCAAAATAAATATTTACTTTTTAAATGCCCTTTATATGGACACATGACCGAATTACATTTTCAGGAAAGTTGAGGCAAGACCAACTAATTTTAGGCACCTATAAACAGAGTAATAATGAATTTTTCATTCTGAATAGATTTCTTTCTTCTAGTAATACAATCGGAACATTGGGACATTGGTGGAACATGTTTTATCTTTTATGTTCCTGTGTTATTATTATATGGTAAACCAGTTACTTGGAAATGGTTGGCAAATTATACTTTATCAGGGGAATTTACAGAATGTAAACCTTTGAAAAAAAATTATGTAGTCACAAAAAAATATTTACTTCTATCTGCAGTTTCATTGCAATTATTCCCTTATTGAAACAATATCTTTAGTCTATTTTCTCTAGTCAAAAATATTGCAATAAATGTTGAAAATAGTAACTGCGAGAAACTCCTATAATTATCGAACTTCCGGCACTGGTTTCTTATTTGAAAATTACGATCTTATTAAAAGAAGCAATTTTATCGAAATTCTTGAAAATTATCAACACCTCTTATTGTTGATAGGATTGGCATGACAAATAAATATAATTATGTGATCATTAAAAGTATATGATATTCTAAATATATAAAAAATGTCCTGGTAGCTATAGTATTTTAATTTTAATTCAGGTCCTTTAAAATTGCTTGTGGATAGACTTCATTCTCAGGATATAATCCCAGAAATATAAGATGAACGCTTAAAATATTACTGAAAAGATAATAGGAGGTCATTTATTCATATTCCGAATTTTCTGTCAAGTCGGAAATTACAGGGCCAATAGCCTTTATTTCCCTGCGGTTGCAATAATTCTAGCGGGGAGTGAGCAGAATGTGAATTTCACATATGTGGTGATTGGAATAAGCCCCATGTGCACATTAATAGCAAATGTGAGGTTTACGTATGCTGCCCGCATAAAGACTTTTTCTGGCGTCAATTTCAGTTACCTTCTCCCTCCGAAAGAATTTAGATAGTATTTCACAGCTATGTAGACCAGGAAATTAAAAAAAAAACGTTTTTGGAAAATAATTTTTTTCTTGGAAGGAGGTTTTCCTACCATCTCAAGAGAAAGAGAACATCAAAAGAAAGCGTAGTTCGCAAATTATTTTCACCTGGTATCCAACACAAATAAATGGTTATTTAAGTGCTCAGACTTAAAACAATATAAGCTCCAATACTTACTTAGTGAATTTTCACATACATATTTAAATTAATAATTTAAGTTTTGGAATTATATAATTTTTTGGGGTTTACATTGTTTTACTATAGAATTATACCAAGTTACCGCCTCCTAAGTGAATTAAATTTCTGCCTTAATTGTGTGTATTATAAAGAGCACTCATGGAAGTAAAGGTGAACCTCTTGACTCAGTGAAATAAGAATCCTTCTTTCCCCTCTGGTTGGTGAATTTGTAATAACAGTCTAATATTCCCCAACATTTCTGAACGATAATATTAAAGTAAGCCTTAGAGAATGGGTCTGTATCTGGTACATTTGGTCATCATTCACAAAGTTGAGACGGGAACAGATCGCCTTCGACCTTCATACGTCTTTCATGGTGTCAAAGAGGGCGACAAAAAATATTTTTAGAAAGGAGAAAGGGTATCCCTTTTCACTTTTACCTCGGGGAAACATATCATTAGATCTGTTTACTAAGAATCTGCCTTTAAGTATCCCATTTAATTTTACAAAGTGACCTTATACTTATGAAAGGAGAAATATTTTTGACATTTTTTTATTTTGAAAAATTGCGCTCTCGCAATCTGAACATTTTCCGGTGTTTAAGGAAGACTTCCTTAAGGTTAATATTTATAATAAAATATTATTCACTTAACGGAAAACAAATTGATATTTTATTTTATCTTTCTGTCAATAATAATCTACCGAGCATGTGTGTTAATTGCTCAGAAATTTAGCATTTTAGGAAAAGAAAACTATGAAGTTATCAACTGTGTGCGGATCCAACATGGAAGAAAATGAGCCATGTGGAATGAACTAGGAAAGAAATTTATTATGAATTTATCTTTGAATTTCTCAATAATAGTCGGTAACTTGAACTTGAAATTCTTTTAATTCAATTATAAGGTTTCCAATCCTTGTCCCATACTTTTACGAGTTTGTTGCTATAATAGAATTAAAATTTCGCTAACTTCACGTAGTATATAGGAAATTTGTTAAATTTAGATGGATAACATATCCTATAAATCTCAAGTATATTATATTACCCTATCCTTAGGTTTCATCTACATCTACATAATACCCTGCAAGCCGCCACAAGTGCGCGTGGCAGGGCGTGAGCCACCACCATACATTCACATGCACTCTCAATGCACATGATATAAGTCATGCATTACGCACAAAAAGGTGAAACTATTATTCAAAACCTAATTCGAGAACTACAAAACAGGCTGGACAATGTCAGACCGCTCACAACAAGCATACACAACAACTAAAAAAATGTCCTTACAAAGTGCAAAGTCAAGAAGAGGAACTACATTTTAAATACAAGCAAGATAATATATACATATATACACTAACTACCTACAGAAAACCGGCATATTCATTTCTTTATATGTATTAATCTTAAAGATAATTGCAAAATAGGGCACCGCTGTGTTTATGAAGTTAATAAATAAAAAATATTTGTTTACACACTGAAATTATAACACTCCTATTATAGCCGAGAAGGGGACAGTGTGTATAATGGTAGTGATTGGGTAGCTGAATGACGGAGATAAAGAACAATATGGTGAAAATTCAAGATGGAAGAAGGGAGGTGAGAGAATCCTTATTCCTCTCTGATTATTCACCTTATTAAGGCGTCCCATATTTTCATTTACTTTATTTCCCCAGTCTCTTTTGGTTCTTTTTCTCATTCATTCACAATATCTTATTTGTTTGTGATCAGCGGCGCCTTGAATTCTCATGCTCGTCCCCTCCCCTCCTCTCTTTTCAAACTGCACGGGCGGTGTAATTTTGTTACGTAAACAATTATATCTGTTTTTTGCTCATTAGTCTCCAATTATCTGTTTTGAGTCATCTAAAAACAGTAAAATTTTATACTTGTTATATATATATATATATATATATACTGTGATTCCATTACACATTCTGCTTGCTTTTATATAAATTAGATATGTTATTTTGTCACTCAATTGGTCGATGATGGTGTTGTGCTCCGAAAGTTGCCCTCTGAATAAAATATTCCGTCCTAAGAACGAATGAAGTTTAGCAAAAAGCGAAAATGTAACAAAAAGATTTGAAACGAATGTTAACGATGCCTTGACGAATAATGGTAATGGCCTGGGCGAAAGGGCCATCTAGAAAGTGAGATTCGGGAACGATAGAGCAATTAATTCTGGATACCTGGAAGGGGTATAGTAAGAATTTTGGATGTAAAAATGACAGTAATGCATAGTTAATGATTGTTTGTAGAATAAAAGAACTTTTTTTCGCTACAATATTTATTTATGAGCTACTTCATCGCCATACGTCTTCATCAAGGACGTGATAATGACACCTATTTAATAACCAAGAGAGAGCTCTTATCTTTAATATATTAGCATTTAGATGTGATTCAGGAACTGCTATCCGGAAGTTTTTATTGAATTTAAAAATGTATTATACACAAAGCATTTGTCTGCGAGTATAGTCTCTTTGTGTCTTAATATTTCTTCGCCTCGATTCCGCCGAAATTGGTTCAAAATTCCCACATATCAAATCCACACTTGCGTCAGAAGAAATATTCAAAGCAATTTATGGCATTAGAAATTGTCTGCCATAACACTTTTTAGTTTCCCGTAGATCTTTTTATTGCATTGTTTTGGACTTGCAATTGAAAGTCGATATTCTGACGCCTAAACTGGTCGAAATTTCCTGTTGTTTCCGTTATGAATTACTCAATCGTAGGAGAGTAGGCCACTGATTTGTTTCAAAGAAATATTCCGAACACGTGACTATTCTACTGACTGACCACCTAATTATATTCATAATCTAAATATTTGGAGCCTGGTCAACAATGTTCCCTGTATATCTGACTAGAAATTTCTATTCAGCTGGAATGTCAGTTATGTTCGCTGCAATCATCAGTAGTAGAATCTAATCGAGCCATAACTATTCAAAACAATAGTAGTTAGGAAATAGGTTTCAAGTTGTTGCAAGTTCATGTAATTCATTTTTTGTATTAGCTGGAAATTTATTCTTCTAGAATTCTGTTTAATATTTTGAAAGACGTGAGAAATTTTTCAGGTAACTTTACGTTGCAAATGGCCACACAAAGTTTTTCACCAACTTTTTTAATAGGATATGGTTGGTCTGGAAAATTTTCACCCTTTCATTGATAAGTCCACGTATGAAAAGGGAATCAATCAAAAAATAACTTAAAGTTTAGTACTATTAATTTGATTCCAAAGAAATGGGTTGTTCAGAATTTTCTGTTCATCAGAATCCTACGTTCATTCTTTGTGTTATGTTTTCTCTCCCAAACTGTTAGGACACAAATTCCTATTTTATTATTTTTACAGTTTTTGAGTTCCTTAAGCAATAATAATTCATTAGTTGATCTTATGGATTGTTATAGTAGACAAGAAGTAGCATTTAAAAAGGTTTGAGCGCCGATTAAAATTGTTAGTTATTTAGAAAAGCGCCCAAATTTTAAGGTCACTCTTAGCATTGGAAATAAGTGATAAAGGAAGATATCGTGTGCCTGAGTAACAAGTCAAACGTTGAAATTTTAGTTAGTTTTCTTAATGTAGTACGATACGTGAAAGATCCGTTGCGAATGTAAGCAGATGAACCGATGGGTAATTAAATACGTGCCGAAAATGGAACTGAAAAATGTTTAAAGAATGTAAAATTCAGCCTGCAATCTTTACATTTTGAAAATTTATTTTATTAAGCGATGGCCAAATCCTTTGAGCCACAAAGCGAGAAGAGATTTTGCGCCAAGTTGCGGCATATGGAACTCGTCCATGGAAATCTAAAATAGGTGGAAAAATGCCTGTTCCTTCCCCAATAAAATTTTTATGATTCTCCAGCTGATGAGGTCAAATTTCGTCGTAAATCATACTCAGAGAAGTTCCAGATAAATACGAATGTTTAATAGTGACTATTTTGAAGAGGATAACATTGATGCACACGAATAAATGCAAACATTCGAAAAATAAGAATTTTAGTTATTACCTAAACACACCTCATATATGACAGAAAAATCTTCATGTAATTTTGAAGGATTGGGAACCCAAAGTCTTTCACTCACTGCTGACCGCGCCCTGATAGATTATCCTATTAGGCTTACACTTGGACGTAATTATTATTTTCACTTAGTTTAATTTTCTAGCTCGATGTGCTTTCGGGGTAGAATTTCAGGAAATCCAACCATTTGGACTGGTGGTGTTATTCTACGTGTATATTTTATGAGTAGTTGAATGACATAGCCGTTTTATGTTGCCGGCAAATTTTCAAACGAAAACCACTAACCATTAAATACTCTCGATTAAGATAATACACATAAATAAATATAGTTCAGAATATTAAGTGATGTGTATGAAATTATGCCGAATTACTTTGACGATACCTCCTAGCTCTAATAGTCAGTAGTAATTTTAATGGTTAGGTTATATCTTTATGTCACACTATTCCTCGCATCTAAATTTTTTGTAGGCAGGTAGTGGTAGGAAGAATCTGTTTATCTCTAATTAATTATTTGCAATTGGTTATCCGTAACCTGAGATTACATTTATTTCCCGATATAAAAATCAAATTGTGACTTCTCATCTTTTAGGATGAGATAAATGTCGCTGCTCTTAAAATTATAACCATCCAATATAAATAAATTTTTTATATACCCGAAAAAATCTTTTAATGGTCAAATGTAGCTCTACAATCAACTTTTTTGGTGGAAACACGGAGAGGCCTTCATCGGCAGCCACCATTAGAATCAGTAGCAGCAAAGCATGAAATCCTTTAATGCCACTTTTCCACTAGTTAACTGTGAAAAAGTGCCTTTTCTTTGCCGTTACGCTGTTCCAGTTTCACCATATCAAGCCTGAAACTACGTGATTTACACGTAATACTTCATTGTAGTTTTATTGTAATTCATCATTTATTTAAATTTTTAGTTCATAAAATCTAGACGTTGAAATTAGCACCACCTCTTCATAGTATTCTTATAACTTCTTTAACATCTTTCATTAAAATTTTCCATTACACTGACACTTTCCGTCACTTATATTCAATACGCTTGGAAAACTTATTTTTGGATGAGTCTCCGACCTTCAACTTCCTTGAATCCTTCCATTTCCTCGTCCTTACTGGCCGTAATTGAATTACTATCATGAATATCTAATCACTTATACCTATTATTACACCAGGGATATATCTAATTAGTTTTCCTATCCCTCATCTGTCATTATGCTACTCTCTTTGCCGAATCTTGAGACTAATTTCTTATTGGTCATTCGTATTTCCTTTTCAGTTCACTATTAATCAATATTTGCATATTTATTCTGCTCTCTATGGCCTCTGTTTTATACATCTCACGTCCACGGAAAAATAAACTCCTTATATGAGATTCTACGTTCCTAAACATTTAATTATTTATCAGATACTGATTTACGTAGTAGTCCCTTCCCGAGGTAGGGATCCTTCTTCGCTTGACCTCTTCCGCAATTTTTCGCTCGCACTCTGTGCTATCCTAAGAATGCAGGTGTTCCATCCTCCAAATGACCATCATAGGGATTCCATCCGCAGCTTTTCTAAATAAACTGTCCGTTTTACTCGACGTTCGCTTACGACGTGGCCTCCTTATCCTCGCGCTGTGGATGACGTTGTGCAAATAAGAATCAAGGCGGATGAAATAAAAATGCAGCTCCTCGTTACGACGGGCATAATCTCCTTTAATGCCCCCGAGCGCTAAATCATGCTGAGAGACGGACGGACGATCGCCTCCCTCCCTGCCCCTGTCTGCGGGGTTTACCTTTTAAGAACAG
>WURS02444431.1:0-14670 GCA_011762765.2 Rhinocypha anisoptera
GGCCGAGGGATAGATATATAGGGCAAATTATTAAAGACGTTAGAAGGAAGACCTACCAAGGAGCAAGAGAGCTAGCTCTATATAGTAAAGGATGGAGGGCTGCAGTCAACCAATCTTTGGATTGAAGTACTGATGATGATGATATTACTGATTGGGATTTAGATTACCACCTGACCAGATGGTCAAATTAGTATTGGACAATAATAATAATCAAATATATAAATATATGACCATACCTGGAAGAACTTTTTGTCTCTCCATATATTTCCATATTCGATTTCCATTCAGCGGATCATTTGACCTTTTCCTTTTGTGACAGATCCAATGCAATAGTCTCATATCTTCTTCATAAGAATATAACCTGGGTATTAAAGAGTTAAATATAGACAATAAAATCATTTTAATATCTGCAATGAAAACTGAATAATTAATAAAAGTTGTTAAAATGCTTAAACAATAACATAAAAAATTTATAGTAAAGAGCATTAAGAAACAAGCTAAACACTATACCATCAAAAGAAAACTGTTTATCTACAGACATGAATTATTAAATATTTTATGACTTTTTTCATTTTAAACTTTACACAAAGTACTTGTCTAAAACATATGTATGAATATTTGACACAGACATAATATATAGAACAGGATAAACCATTAATAATTTAAATAAATCAAACACATATATAAAAAAATAGATATAACAAACAAATATATAACACATAACAAATATAAGTATAAGTTGTAACAAGTTTCAATATATAAAGCACAGCCAGAAAGTAATTTCTTTTACGATATCAACAAAAGCAATGTACAAATATTTTGAACAATATTTTATTTTGAAAAAAAAGTAAAAACCTCATGTCATTGTTCAACAGGGTTTTAACCATTGTTTGCACATTTGTCAAAGAGGGTACAATATTTTGTAAACCATTTTCATAGAAGGATGCCTCCTATATTGCCAACCATGTATTCACAATTGTTTAAACAATGATATACCCATCTAACAGCTGGCCAAAATGGGATAATGCAAGGCGTAGAAACTGATGGAAGTCCGTAGGTGCAGTTTGAGGGCTGTAAGGTAAGGATGGGTTAAACTTCCCATCCAAAGCCCTGTAAGAGTTGTTGTGTTGCTCAGTGTGTGGGTGGGCACTTTTATGAATGAAAACATTACACTGGCTGTCATATTCTGCTGCACAAAGAAGTTTTCCAGAGTAAACTGAATGAGTACAAGAAGATTATAAGTAGAAGGAATGTTTACCTTAATGTTACCTTCATGTGTCGTCCATTATGTGTGTCTATGTTTGCGAGTGTGAGTGTGTGTGTGCGCAGGTGTCTTTCGGAGGTGCTGATGTCTTGTTCCTTCCTTTCCCCGAGTTCCTACCCTACCCTCCTACCATGGTGTGAAGAGCAACGGTGTTGCCAAATACACCCCAAGTGTTTTCACGGGGAATTACAAGTGACACGGTAGCTCAGATGGTAAGAGCATCCGACATGTAATCGGAAGGTTCCGGGTTCGATTCCCGGTCGTGGCATATTTTTCCGTGAAATATTCTATTCCCTTGTTTTCGTCTTATATTTTTTCCCATCCTGTTTTTCCCAATTCCTATCCCAGATAACATTTACAGCCTCTGGAGTATTTTCTCATATATATTTATATATATGTATATACATATATATATTTACTTATACACACATAAATTCTAAGAACCAAATAACTTATAAATACTTCACAGGTGGACAGTGTATTAAATGTCTATGCGTTTTTTTGTTCTTTTTGTATTTTTCTGCCTTAAATAACACGTAAACAATGGCAGGCAATGATCACAATTAATTTTACCAATTTGCACAGCGTACCAATATATGTAGTAACGGATAATATGCTGTCATTAACTCATCTCTTTACCTACATAAAAGTCTGCATCGAAGTTTTGAATATTAATCTAGATCTGTATTTGTTGGTCGCGAGATACGTATTTACCAAATGGTGAACAGCCGTTTCCCGTCTTGGCATTTTACCAGTTTTATTCACAAAACTAAAAAAAAAATAAGCTACCGTCTCGTGGAATAATTAGAATAACTACATTTTCCCGGGCATGGTCATTCATTCATAGTGTTTCGGAGCATGGCGTTTCGAACGCGGAAGAATAAAAGTCTTATACCAGCGAGCATTTTACTAAGTTTCATACGGAAGGAAGCTCCCGTCCTTTAGGCCCACCTTGTTCACAAACACTTAAATTCCTTCACGGTTTGTTGCGTCTAGAAGCACGCCGTCTACCCAGAGAAATAAACCAGTCGGAGTGCGCTTGCATCATTCACGAGCGAGCACCCTTCCACCCCGAACTCCTGAACCCACCCTCGGACTAAGAAAAGATGGTTCCCTCGGCCCTCCCCTCCTTTTTTTTCCTACACTTCCTAAGGGCTCGGGGATTTCACTTCTCCAGGCACACTGCCGTAATTACACGCTTCACCGAACACCGACAAATATTAGCGGAGGAGGTCCGAGCTCCAGATGGTGAATATTATCCAAGACGGGGGGAGAGAAGAAGTAAGGAATGGATGACGTGGAAGAGATAGAGAGAGGCCCAGTGGAGTGAAGGACAGAAAAAAATGAGACTGGTGGAGATGCGGGTAAGGGCGACTGTGGCTGTGTATTTCATGAACGTGCATTTCATGTGCCACTCAGACAGCTGTAAACTGAGATGGGATCATGAGGCTCGAACTTAATTATGATAAAATCTCTCGTACTTCTACCCAATTTTTTACATCCCTATCCCTTTTCCCTTGCCGTGACAAGTAAAATTTCCGCGGCACGATGAGGGATAATTCAGTGACGTAAAGATAGCGTCGGAAGAAAAAGGCGGTAGTTAACGTGATATTCATGATAATTTAGTGGGGTTTACCTTAATGCCTTGTTCTTTTAAAAGGGATGACAACCATTCGGACCGATGCAATTTAAATGTTCGACAAGACAAACTTATTTCGCTTCATCTTTGAATACGAGATGGAAAATTCGCTAAAATCTCTTTTGAAAAAAGTTTCTTCTCTTTTAATCCGTAAACGGCAGACTAGGTCAAATTTCGTGGTAAAATTAAGGTAGTTAAATTTTGTGGCTAAATTATTGCATGGATGTAAACATTTGTTTGTACAGAAAGTATCACTGTCAATTCAGATTGTTTCGTAACTCTTTTGTTAATGATTCCTGCGATAACTTATGCTTTAAGCTTTAATCGACATATCTCGTTTTAATTAATTGTTCTACTATTACTTGTCTAAAAAAGAAACAGTTTAGACAGAAACAATCATGTATGTTATGGTTTACGGCAAGAAAAATTAAGAAAAGAGATTGTAATATTGAAGCTTTAATTATTATTAATCACTGTCAGGTTTTCGAAAGATTAATTGTATAGTCGTACTCACATAAAAATTATTGCACCAAAAATTAATGTTGAATGAACGAACGTTAACTGGAAATAATTTTTTTTCATAACTGTTAAAAAATATATATATATATATATTACACGTTATGATACTATAGAATTTTCTACCTTATTTTGAATATAATAATTTGGCTGTTTTAAATTTTATATAATCATTTTAGGTCATATTTTGCACAAAGCTTACAATCAACGCAGCCATTCAATAAAATAGCAAAAATTTTATTTTTATATAGATAAATTTAATACTAGTTTCATGATAAGATTCGAAGGAAAGATGAAATGCAGTACCCAGGAGAATGTTTATTTATTTTGGCATTATAGGCCATCGAAAGGAATAGAAACAATGATTTCCAGTCAATGAAGAGAGGTTAATTGTATTTTATTTTTTTAATATTAGTTATCTTTGTATATTAATAAGTCTTGATTTTTATTTAATATTTAATCTAAACATATTTTATTTTTTTCGGAATATTATAACGGGACTGATTTTGTTTGTTTTTCTGAATGCACCAAGTGACGGAGTGTAAACAAAATCCTCTATTAGGGAGTATATTATCATTCGGAGTTAGATGTTACTTTATCTACACTAAGTAATGCAGATAATTCAATTCCTCAATATCAACCTGCTCTCTACTTTATTTTTGATTCATAATCGTATAAGAACGAGAACATCCAGTGGAATGAAACTGTGTACCTGAGCTCCAGGTGTTTCAACACACTTAGACTAGATGATGATCAGAAATAGATCAAAACATTGGCAGCATAGATTAAGACACAACTTTATTGCTAGACCAATTCCTCAATATCCATCTATTTTATAGTGGTTTTCATATATACAATTTTCGCCGACAGAACTACGGAAAAATAAAATCGTAATACGAACCTCTATCCTCCTTCAACAACCTTTTTTATCCAGCAAAGACATTGTTACAAATCAATTTTTTTTTCTTGAGCGGCTAAACGGATGGTGTCGACTTCTGTCTTTTATGTCTCCACCACATATTTTTACGGTGGAAAAATTGCCATCACCGAGCCTGAATTGCCCAAACCGGTATGGGTTTCGGGCTATATAACCCAGGATGCCAGAGCAGTGCCCTAAGTTCCTTCAGAGTATCCAATTCAATATATGAGAAAGAAATTGAGATGGGAAATGGAGCGGCGAACAAGATTCAAAAGAAATATGTAGGAGGGGAGACACGTGAAAGGAGGCTCTAGGTTAGAATTGGATACTTTGGACGCAGAAGAAACACTGATATATATAGAGAGGCCAGATCTTGGAAGGGGAGACGTGAAAGAAAACGATCAAAGGGGAGCGGTCAGAGGAAGAGGATAGGCTGAAGGAGAGGAGGAAAATGGGGTGAGGGGAGCGAGAGAGAGGGAGAGGGTGGTCGGGGGATATAACGAAGGAAATAGTTGAAGACACGTCTCTCGCCGAGATTAATGCAAATTCGTTCCCCGTCCTACCCCTAACGTTTATTCCGCCATGTTGCAAGATATCCAGAATTTCCATTCCTCCAACTGTTTCTGCTCTCCATCTCATTCTTAAAGCCCTGGAGGCATGAGGGTAGGGAAGTCACCGGCTACTCTCCAGCCCTCCATCCCCATATCCCACTCCTCCCTCGCTAAACGCCTCACGCCCCCCTCTCGAACCGAAAATTCCGCACCGCCTCCTCTTCCCCTCGGCTCCTCCTATCTACTCCACATTCCTGGGCACACAATCTCGTTCCAAGGCCTAAGAGGATGGATATAGCAATGAGAATTGCATTGTGTCAGTTCTTGATATAATAAATTATTGACTAGAGAGGGAGGAATCCATTTCTTGTCGAAGAGTTTATGGGAAATTCCGGGCAAGTTGTGATGGCAAGCGAGGGAATCCAAAGATTCCATTTCTAATGTGTCTTAGAAAAGAAAATCAGTGGAAAATATTTAGGGAACTGCCTTAGGGGATATTAAAATTTTCTATCGATCGTTTTCTGTTCCTCTGTCTACAGTTTATGTATTCCTTTATGCATGTTTACTTATTCAGTCACGAAAAAACGTTTTGAGCGTTGAGAAACAAATTTTCATCTACTTTTAATCCTGCTAGCTACATATAACTAAAAGCAAGTCTTTCCATATTAAAATGCAGTAGAAATGAGAAGAAAAAATTGTTTCGTAAACCAAATAAATAATGTAGTTGATAGAAGAGGCCGTTACTTTGTGGAAGTCTAACATGATGATAATGACAAAACACTTTGCTTTCCACCAAAAAGAAATATATTTATTGCTAGTTTATTATTTATATTTATATTATAAAAGAAATATATATATTTCTTTTTGGTGGAAAGCAAAAGTTTTTATTATCATCAAATAAATTAAATTAACAAAAGCAACCCGGATAAGGATGAGGTCGTATCTTCCAAGTATCGTCATCAGCTTACTTAATTTCATTCGTACGTTACTCATATGCATAATCTTGAGAAGATTATTGAAAAATAGAACAACTTTAAGCTTTTTGTGCTTCTAGCGCAGAAAACATTGGTACCTGATAAATGATGTCACTATCAGAATGCATCATAACAATAAATATTACGGGAAATCTTGGGATAAAAATATTTGCAGCCGTACATCGATGTATATCGCTACCGTGCATTAAGAACTAAGTTAAAATTCAATCGCACAGTAAAGAGGATTAATTTTTTTCGAAGAATTTCTTGCCATAGATTTTCAGCTTATAAACTGTGTGAATTTTACGAACCTTCACGTTTTTTTCTCTTTAAGTGTAAATTTGAAACTACGTATGCAGGTAAGAACAAATAATCACAATTATAGTAAATTTTATAATGTCTATTAATTTAATTTTAAGAGGCCTTATTACTGTATGATTTCATGAAGCATATATAGTATAGCGTAAAATAATGCGAATCCATCCAGTCAAAAAATGAGTCGGTATACGATACCGCAGCTGAAACGTGTATTTAAGAAACCAGTAGACCCCTAAAAAATAAAATTTCAAGGCCCGTAATGGTCTAGAAATTGAAGGGGGGAAAGCATTGGTTGACTCAAGTCTATGACACGTTACATGGGGGTGACTCACGTTATTTTTTTTATCCTCTGCGACCGTCCCTAATAATCCCGCATGCAAATTTCTCTGGAATGAAACGTCACTTTCAATCCACTTTCTCCCTACGGCCCTCACCGATTGGCACACCTTTCCCTTCCTTTCTAATGACTATCGCCCCTGTCAAAGTGAATCTCTGAGTCAGTGATACAAAGGCTGACGAAGGCAGCGGATACATAGAAGTGTTATGGTTTCTCAGTAACACCTAAAAACAAAGGAAAATGGAACACATTTATATAAAGAAGTAAAGGAAGGTAGCCAAGAAAGTGCTTGAATTCTACTATGTTCATAATTTAAGAGATTGTAAAGATTTTCTAGTTTAATGCGTTTTCATGGCTACCTCTTCTTATTTTAACAATATGGACTTCCACAGATTATCGGACTAGAGCATTTCTCACAATGTAATATATGTATTCATAACTTCGGATATGATCGAAACTCATCTCTATAAATTTGGTATTTTTATGTGAACTCGTTGAAACTTTAGAGTAATCAAAGAGATACGATGTTGAATAATAATATTCGTCCACTTTTTTCCACCCGATCGCTCCATTATGTCCTCATTCATTTTTTCTGTGATTCTCATTTTTTATTATATCTATTATTTCCTTTTATAGCAAAAATTACTTCATGTGAAACTAGGCAAAATGTCCCTTTTCCATTGTATCTGTAAATACATACATGCATGCATGAGGACAGAGAACTAATACCCTAATCAGTATTTTATTTACGTGATAAAAAATCATTGATATTTGAAATTAAAACAAGTGGAAATTTGGTGGAGATAAAGCAATTAGTGTGACATATGGTGAGATGAAATAATTCTAAATTATCCAAATTTCCGCAGATATTGAGAAAGGGAGAAAAAGAAATAGGCGAGGGAAAAAAATCTTAATTCCATTCATGAAAATCAAATTTTGAGGCATAAAACTAAGATTTAAAGAATTCTAATCTTTATGTAATCGAGGAGAGACCGGAGCGATGTTATTGGTACATCACGAGCCGTTTACATATAACAATCATCCTACGAGTCTCCTGTTTCTCGAGCCGTCCCAATGAGATCGGTCGGAAATCCACAGCTGACGACCGAAAGCCCGCGCCTGCAAACACGTGACGCGTCAACCTGGCCAAACCGCCGACACTTTCACCGCCCTTGTGTGTCGTCGCCCGGAATTGTTTTAACGAATACGCATCAGCTGAATCGGAAATTTTGGCAGTCAAATAGGGCGGTGATACGTGCGGGAACACATTCTCTCTCTCTCTCTCGTCAGACATCTGACCTCTTTATCGATCACGCATACCTCGGATTCGTTCAAAGCCCTGCGCCACCGTCTTCCCCCTAGGCAACGCCACGTTGGAGCGACACGCGTCAACCGCCAACGGCCTGCCTTAATTGGCCCGTAACCGAAATTTTGGTGGAAATCCCCCTCCCCAACATCCTCACCTCAATGTCAAACTTTTTCACCGTTACCCTTTCTACCAATACAGCTGCCGGTATGTTTTATTTCGAAATTTCCTTCTTTTCTTCTCTTTTTAGTTTTGCGCTTTCTACCTACGTAAAGTATTCAAGAGGATCGAAGGTAGTTATAGTGGAATGTTTCTTATTGTATCACTCAAAAAATGATCTTGCTGTCTTTAGCTGTTATACAAAAGTTATCAAATCTATCTAGAGAATTAATTTACTGTCATTTTGATATAATTATATAAAGCTTCCGCATTCAAAACTGATCTACATTGACAGTTTCAACTCGGTTAAGTTTAAGGTGTCCCTTTGCAATGACCCATTATAACAATTATTAATATATACGCTGCGAAAGTCAAGCAAGACTGAGTTCATCATGGATACCATTTAGGATTAAGTCTTCTTCGGGATCGACGGTATACGTTGTAGTTAATGAGTTTAGGTTCAGGAAGTGCCTCTTATTATGTGGAACAAAATAGGAAGTTTGATAGGAACTACAAATATTGATATTTGATTCCCTATGTATTAAGATTCCGGTGTTAGAGATGTGAACTATAAATGCATAATTTCAATAAACTTTCAATATGATCATGATGAAGCGTATCGGTTAAGTTAGGTTTTTGAAGAACTCCAGTCTAGATCTACATACCCTCATCTTATATACGTAACCTGATATAAAAAGTAGCTATAAGCCACAAGTAATTACTAGTCACGAACATTTCAATCTTCGTAGAGGTATCAGTGTATCATTGCCTAAGTAAAATTTGTCATTATTTAAGAGGTGTTTTTTTGTATACGGGGCCTAAACTGTTTAACAACTACCTGAAGAAAACAAAGAATGTAAAAAGTTGTATTCCATTTTTCCGGCTATCCAAGTGATGGTTGTTGGCTTGCAAAAGTATTGAAGTTTTACTTTAATTATATCTGGGAAATCAACTATATTTTGCATTGGCCAACAAGATAATGTCATTTGTTTTTGCACTCAATTTTTGGTATTATGTGATATTATTTGTATGTCATTCTGGTAATATGTATTCGCTCCATTAATGGCATTATGCTATTATATATTATATCTTTCTTGGTTATCTTTTAAAGCTTTATAAAGCTCTGCTACCTTTTAAGCTTAATATTATTATTATATGGATAAATTCGGGAATACATCGCATTGCATGAAGGTATCCTTACTCAGGCCGCTGGCCTTCAGCATATCTAATTTTTTTCCATGCGAATGTTCTCTTATATGCCTGTAATTATGAATGGGAAAAATAAACTTTACTTACCTTAATATAAATTCCACTTCAATTCTGCATCCTTATCATTTATCAATCTACCAAAAATACTCATTCTCTCCCTCCAGTACAGTATTACATTCCTTAATATCTGTCCTAGCAAATTCCCTCCCACTGTAATTAGAGCCTCATATTTCTCTTCCGATACTCCTTCGGAATATTATCCCCTGTTCACGAATATGAGTGAGTTACGATAAAAGAAATAAGGTAAAACCGCGCGGACGGCGCTCAGCCACCTTGCTGATTATCGGTCAACGTTATCAGCCCGATGGTTGTTATTATAGTACTTAATCAACTTAAGCTGTCACGTGACATTCTCTTCATCCTTTAGTCTTTCACTCAGAATTCAGTGAATGGTTATTAATTAATCAGTCGAACGTTATTAGGCATCCTTTATCGAGCATAGTATTACTTTTACGATCCAAGGATTGATTTACTGTACCCCGTGCAAATATAAATCCCATTTCAGTTGGACCGTATTCCGTTCAGCTATTATTGTATTTTTTTATTCTATTCTTTTCCTATCTCCGCATCGCTTAACCAAGACATAGCCTTTATAACTGTGATCAACTGACAATCGTCAAAAGCAACGCAAACCATCGGCTAATCACGCCTTAGGATTTCATGCGACAGTGCCATCTCCTCCCCGATCATATTCCTAGTAGTTCTTCATGAGTTTTACATCTTTTTATAAAATACTTCTTATCAACTCGTTCCTTTTCGCAATTTCTCCTTTTTTAATTCATTTTTACTTCTCAAAGTCCGTTTACCTAAATGATGCTACCCGAATAAGTAAGTATTTCTCCGTGTTACAAATTATGGCCTATGCTTAGGACCTGTTTCTATTTATCGAGAATATCAATTCTTTCCACGGCGAATCTTCAGAACCTGCTTATTACCTTCATTAAAAAAAAATATTTTTCATCTCTGACGTATCGCATTAGTCCTGTCAAGGTCTCAGCAAGGTCTGCAATCCTTGGGCACTAGGACTAGGTAAAACTCGGTCAACCGTAAATATGACTTCATAAGTTCCTCACCCATACTGATTCCAATGACCCTTTTGTCATCTACTCCGAGTTAAAGTTAAAAAACGCAGATGACAGCAGGCTTACTCCCCAACGCAACTTTGCTCGCTGTCTACTATCCTACTTTCGCGGCCGGGGTCATATTCAGGTTTCCGGTGGGACGCCTTTACTTCCAAACTACTTCCATTTTATATAAAACTTGCATCAATTTCAGTCACTCTGCTTGATCAAAGTCATTCACAAAGTTCACAAATCATGCAAAAATATCCTATGTTCTATAATCCGTTCCATCATTATCCCCATTACCACTATTGCGTCCCTCTACCTCTCTTAGTCTCGAACTGATCTTCACCTAGGTATTCCTTTCTTATTTTTCCAGTTATTCATAGATGATTCTTAGAGGAATAACGTCGTTGCATGCCACCTCAAACTATTTGTTCCTTAGTTTTCATGTCTTTGTTCTTTCGTTTTTTTTGTATTTGAATTAATATCGACTCACATGTCTGGCCAAATTCCTTCATCATAAATTCCTTGAATCAGCTCGGAAAATACTCTCTAAATATTTTTGTTATTTCGCTGATATCTATTCCATCACACTGCATTTGTTCTCTTCATATCCCTTTGTCTGCTTTCAATCTCGCTATCTAATATTTCTGTGCCTAAGCTGTCCTAAATTACTTTATATTATTTTTCAGTATTTATGCTTAAGGGTCTATTTCCTTTATCGTTGAGTTATTCCACGAACTTCTTCCTTTTTTTCCGAATATCTTCCTGTTCCTTTACTCCCCTCCTAAACTTATACCCTAAACTAGGAATTGCAATCCCTCTTCTGTTTCTCTACAGGTTTACACCAGTCATAATACGTCCCTCTCTCCCTGCTTCCGCAATTCTCCACGCATTGCTGCTTCTGCCATTCCTCCATAGCCTTATTAGTCTCTCACTCCAATTTACGATCTCCTTCATAGTATTTCTTTTTTCTAATCTCTGTACTTTCGTGCTTCCATTTTCTAAACTCTGCCATTTTCCTAAGTATCTCCTCTGTGACCTTTTGCTTTATATTTCTCTTCTGGTTCGGTCTTCCTATTACTTTTTCAACAACTCTGGTTATCACGTCTTTAAAAACTTTCCATTGCCTTTATTTGATTACCCTTGTTTAGAAGACTCTCCACTGATTCATGGTTATTTTATTTTTTATTCTTGTTAAAATAACTACCTACGTCCTATTTTTGTAGTCTCCTACTTTTTTTAATCATCTCGGACTTGCCATGACACTTCATTATAAGCTAATATTGGTCTAATTTATCTTCGCTCCGGGAGAGCTTTGGCGATTTAAAGCACTGTTCCTAAATGTACACGTAATCTTGATGTAATCTAATTCATATCTCTCCGTATCTCCAGGCGCCTTCCAAGTCCACCTCTGCCTCCTCAGCTGTTTGAACGATGTCCCGTTACAACCAAACTCCTACAAAACTTCCCCTCTGGCATTTTTTCTGCTTAAAAAAATTTCCCCAATTTCTTTCCTCTTATGACAGTACTCCTGACCCTAACTCTACGATATAATATTCAAACGTTTGGGTATGTGTTCAATCACTTCTTCAAGCTGATCATACTCCTAGTCTACATCTTCCTCCTGGTGAACACTTGTAGGCATATATAACAGGATAAGAAATAAGGTCATTGGCCTATCCTTTACTTCTACCAATAACCTGTTCAATTCTCACAGTCCATCCGGGTTGAAATGGTCCTGGGCGAAAATTTCTGCCCGCTCCCTGCCCTCGGCTGCCCCCACTCCGGGTTCGTTCCTCCACCTACCGTGCCCCCATACCAGCGACACGTCACCGTAGTTGCCAGGTCTTGTCGTTTCGGTTCTCTCTCGGTTTTGCGCGCATATGTTTGTTTATTAACATAGTAAGTTATATTTAATTTTCCACTTTAAAAATGCCAATGAAGAAGTTTATTAATATTCATATGTTAAATTAATTTTCCTGCGCCGATGTGAGGTAAACTGGCAACACTGTTTGTCTCTCTTCATGTGTGTGTGTGTGTGAGAGAGAGTAAAGGAGGGGAGGTAAGGTAGGTAGTCGTAGCTCCACCCACCGTTCACCGAGAAGGACAATTTCTCAGCAGCTGGACTATACAACCTACCTACATTCCTAATTTCCGGCTTGGAGCTATATGGCCACCCCAATCTGACTCACTGCATCTCGATTGTGGATTACCCTATAGCTATCGATCCAATTATCTACCTCACTCAGAACTTGCGAGTCTATATTTTTTTCAATCTCTCCTTTAATGCTCTATAACCTATCTGTTCTGAATGCAACTTATTTACATTCTAAAAGTCTATTCTGAACACTGCAGTCCTCTTGGATATCCTTTTTAGTGGTGATTTTTCAAGAAATTTTTGAGTTGGGTTTTGCCTTGCCCTGCCTCAGGCTGCCGGTCAATGAGCTTAACCCAAATACTTGCCAGAATTTAACTCCATTACAAAGTTCATCATCACTTTTTTCGTAAAGACACAATCGAAGTTGATTTCCTTTACCTTCCTTAATAGTGATATTAAGGTTACAATATCATTTTATTTCTGCGTCTCTGGGGATCGGACGCCTTTTTAGCTTACTGAGGAGAAGACACTGCGTATCTTAACTTTTCTCTGTCGCCGATCATATGTCTCCAGTCAGTGAAGCTCTATGGGCCATTGGGATGTGCAAGCTCTTCAATCACTTGGTCTTTTTCCGTATGGAGATCTTTTAATACAAACGAAAGCTATTGTTTAGTTTAACCTAATTTTATTTCGAGATTTTATGGAGTGAGCATGAGATTTTAATAATAATTATTTTGTATTCCATTGTTTTAACAAACACAAATAATTAAGACTTTGGTTACATAATAAGAAATTATAATCGATTTTTCCCTAACGAGATAATACTAAGTAATAATCAACAGGTAATATATGATGCTTTATTTGTTAACGAAAATTGACGAAAAAAATAGTAAAATAATTTTACGATCATAATTTATACATTCTCTTCCTTAAAAATGTCATATTTTTCGATAGCAATAAACAAATAAATTCTTTTAATAACTGAATAAATTTTGTTCTTCCTTCGTTAAAGTTTTCTATTGTTAATAGAAAATGAAAGTTATCAGTAATCATGGTAATTGTGGTGATATATTATTCCTTAATTGAGATAACAAAGTTTTTCACATGAACCTATTTATGTCTGTCGCGTTTTTTTCAAAATCTGTGGTATTTCAGCATTTCTCCTCGCAGATATCATTTTCCCTTTCACCTTGCCGCCATAACAATGGATAAATCCCTCACGGGTACCCATTTAGCGCCACATATGCTTCGCGATTGATTCAATTTTCCATTTTATTTTAACCGCTATACGACTTTCCATCAAGCATCCGACCGAAGCAAAATTTTCGAACTGGTGAAAAATAGGTCATTTATGATCGCGGTTTTTAAATGAATTAGGTTTTTTGATCAAACATTCGAACGCCCTGGGTCACTGGAGGCAGTCGTATTGTGTGTGTGTCCAACATCACATTCGAAGCTTAGTAATGGTAGGAGGTCGAATGACGGATGAAAATCTCTATCCCCAACGTCGGTGATGAAACTCAAATCAGAAGTCAACAATGACGAATTTTGTATAACGTTGGTGTCTCACATGCTGAATATTTAGAAATAATGTATGGCAGAACTAGCGCTATAGTGAGGCAACAAAAACACCAAAAATATCACAACAATATATCTGAAATATTGTAGTTTTATAAAATATAATAAGAGAGACGTTAAATATTGTCTGGATATTAAGACTCCAGTTTTTATTCTGGCATTCAATATGGGTAATTGCATTCTCATTCTATGTAATGAGATATCGATCGTGAACATAGGAAACATTGATCTGTGCAATGGAATGAATTAAACATGTTGGTATTTAATACCTAAATCAATAAAGGTCTTGACCTAAAAATTTTATGACCTAGTAAAATTAGAATACTATTTATTGTAATTTAATATCTATTTTTGTAGTCTGAAAACTTTTTCTGAAATCGCCTGTACGCCAAGTTCTTCTCTTATAAAAGTACTCATTATTTTATCTTTCCTTGTGCATCCCTTCACTTTTCGAAGGAATTTCACTTCAGATGACTATATTTATTGAGATCTTTTTGTTTAACTGTCCAACATTCTGACCCATACAACATTGAAGGGACTGCCTTCACTTTATAGAACTTAATTTGGGTTTCTTTCCTTGTTTTACCTTTTAAAGTTTTTCTTATTGTCCCACTTATCCTCTGAAAATTGTTTATTTTATTTGTAATATCTTTATCATCTTCATAAGTTATGTCA
>WURS02444442.1:0-14669 GCA_011762765.2 Rhinocypha anisoptera
TTGGTCACGGAAGTCAAAAGAGGGTCCATTGAGCTTAAAATTGATGTAAATATCGAATCCATATGCCTAAAAAATACATAAAGAACTAATAACAACTAACTAAAATCAATTTGATTCAGATTCTCTTCGTAAATATAGCAAAAAGCCCGATAATAGCTTGGTGTCGAATCAGTAACTTTTGACTAGGGTTGTATAGCCAATACATCCTTAAGTTAGATACTTTGAAAAACCGTTTGATTCCTTTTTTTACAAGCCCTCGTAGTTTAAAAAAAAGATTTCTCCACTATTCGAGTGAAGTTTTCCGCAGCACGTTTGAATTATAATGAAATAGCACATCGGTTTTGGTGCAGATTTCTCGGGCTCTGCACCGCGTCAGGTTTTCCGTACTGCCTTGTGAGGCATAATTAAAAAACTATGTAAAACATAATGGAAAACTAAACCCGGTGCGAAACCCGAGAAATATTCACCCAAATGATTCACCGGGGGAAAAACGCAAGACCATATATCATGCGCTAGTCCGAAACTGGACCTCATTTGGTATTATTATTGTTGTTACAATCGTTAAAAATCGATTTCCCAATCATTTGGTAACAATAATGGAGGAAGACAAAGAAGTAAAACCCATAAATTAGTCTAAAGTGAAATTAGTATGGTGTAAAAAAGAAAAATACTTGAATGTAATAAAATAATACCCGGGCCAAATGAAATAATAATTCGCCCCGCGTATTATTATTAATCATAAATAATATATAATCCACAATACACCACACTTTAATCAAAAATGTATACATTATAATAAGTCACAAACACGATAATGAATTCAGCCACATCTCATTATTTATTTGTTTTGTTTAACCTCTTTTCAAAACCTTTATTTCTTGTATAAATAATCCCCAATTCTTGGTGGAAATTAATTCCAATCTTTTAAAATCCTCATGATAAGTAGAATGAATGTGTTCCATGTGTTTCATACTGGTTTTCTTGGTGGTTAGATTTTCTTTAAATGATCCTTCCTTGCGCCACAGCTTGCCTGATATTTCCCTCCTCCCAAGTATTAATTCCCACGATCGCTTTATTTCCTTCAGGCATGCTTTTTTCCCCCCTCCCTAACGTCAAGCGTTTCCCTCCCTAAATTTTTCATTATTTCTGTCACGTTGCCTCCCTGCTTGAAGTTTTCCATTGAAAATCCGGCAGCTATTGGTAGAAACTTTTCTATCTGCTGTACACGGCGTACCTACTGAATAGGGATCCCATTTTTATGCCCCATATTTGGTAATGGATCGAACATGTGCTCTGTAGACTTGCTCTTTTGTGCCCTGCGAGTATAGTAAAGTGCCTACTTGGGAAATAAATACGGTGTAATGTCTGGCCTATTGTTGTGATATTGTGTACTGGCCATTTGTTTCGTTGTTGTTGATGTGGAGTAGAATTTTGGATTGTTGATTGTTGGAAAGTTTTTGTGTAGTGTTTGTGTAAGGGGAAGAGCGGGGATTGTTGTGTGGAGGAATAGCGGCGACTGTTGAGTGCGAAGTGGGAAAGAGGGTGAAGTGAGAAACGAGAGAATAAAGATGTAAATTTGGAATTGTGCGGCGGTCTTTTTGTTTACTCCCGAGGAGGAGAATGGCACAAATAATTCTGACGTTACAACGGAGGTAAAAACAAAAAAGTTTGTTTTGTCTCCGTCTTTCTTTCCCACGTAATTCACTGTATTTAGGGGTACCTATATATTTTACGTGAAATGCACGTTGGCGCATTCAAGATTTTCCAAATTCAAATATACTTATATATATATATAATATATATAGGTATATCATTTTTTTATTCGCTTTAAGACTATACGCTGTATATGTAGGTATAAGTTCCTTCAAAGTGCCTTTGCACTAGGTATAAAGTCAAAATTATTATAATTAATTCAGGAAAAATGACAAGTAGCATGTTGCAAAAGACATTGTCAATGTCATGGACACATGAATTCGTTTACATAATAACATTTGTCTAACAGAAATGTTCTTAATTAAATTATATATCGCTTTCGATTGGGAAAATACCATTGAGAAAATTTACGTTTTTTTATTCGAAATGGGGATCCTTCGTGCTGAGATACATACGTATATTTTATGGCTGAATAAGTTCCCTCAGTCACCATAAACTTGAGGTTTGATATGTTGGAGCACACTGCTCACTTCGCTTTTGTGCTGACCGCTTTATTTCTTAGACCTTCTTATCTTTCATTGCGATATTTATGTATTCCATCAAAGATCTTATTCGTCCAATAGACTCAACTCCATAAGTTATTCCATGCGTAGAAAGGATCTCCTCCACACTTTTTTGAATCGAAAACAATGCGTTTTTTCACTTCGTAT
Organism: Rhinocypha anisoptera; assembly: GCA_011762765.2. Taxonomy (NCBI): domain Eukaryota; kingdom Metazoa; phylum Arthropoda; class Insecta; order Odonata; family Chlorocyphidae; genus Rhinocypha; species Rhinocypha anisoptera. The sequence continues at coordinate 2,364 of WURS02444442.1, forward strand.
TTGTCAGACTACTCTTGGAAGGGCCTCGCATTTTCGCACACCTCGACGTTACTTCAGGACCTTTTACGATCGTATCACATAACGATGGTTTCGCTTTACGATGCACTCAAGATCAAGATTACTCGGGTCCCTTAACGATTCAAAAGTCACATTATGATTGCGCGCATAAGTAATTAATTATTCAGTAAAACATTGTTATTTAATAACAGGCATTTCTCCACACAGTTTGTAACCAAATGTGCGTTATATATAATGCCTTCGAATTCATATGTGAGGAAGGAGTCCTCGGTGGTGCAATGGTCAGCATGTCCGCCCGGCAAGTGGAAAGTCCGGGTTCAAGTCCCGGCTGAGGGCAAAACTTATTTCTCATATGAATTGGTCGGTTTCCATCAAATATTTTCAACCACATTGTGTGTTCGTCCTTTTATGTGTTCCTATCCCTTTTCTTAATTTACTATATATATATATAATTTAATGCAAACAAACACCCTAAACTTCCGTAAAAAATTACAAGGTTTATTAAACTAACAATTGAAAATGTTTATACCATATAATTATTTGACATTTACTTAGCATCGATTAAAATATTGTTTCGATTCTCCGTCATACTTAGGTTCTTGTAATCCACGACTTTTTTAATTTTTATATTTTTCTCTCGATGTTCTCTTTCAAGACCTACACGGGTGTGGAGTATTTTTTGCCGTTATCATCAGCATTTAGAATTTTTTTCGCAGGACATTTGTATTAAAAGTTCTCCTCATTTCTTATTTTAAATGTGAAATACTGAAGGTATTGTCGTATTCCTCTATCATGATAAATAATCCCACCCACACACACACACACACACATAGCCGGTGGTATACGTGCTAACTGTTATCCTAAATCAGGATTACGTATACTGATCGTCTACTTTTAAAACAGCATCCACGTTTATTTAACCCAACGAGAACGTGAATAAACACCATAAAGATTTTAAAATACCTTGGTGGGAAGGTAGGCTAATCCAAAACCTACATATTGAAACATTATTTCGAAATAGTTTTAGGGACACCGCGTCCACTAACTAGGCATGTCATTGAAATTAGATCTTGAGTCACTTCGTCTTGTCTTATTATGTCTCTGCAAATTCGTTTTAGAGATGATGGGACAATTTCGCAGTAAGGGTTACCTACACAGTTACTTGAAAATCCTTTCCTTAATAATAGGTTATCAATAAAATTATTGTTTTAAATAATAAATAATAATACAAAATAAATAAATAATAAAATTTTAAAGTTTAATTTTAATTTTATGACGTTATACTCGTATGATCCTTATTCATGCTCCCAAAGGTTTGACCTTGATGTTTCTCTCTTGATTACGTTTCACAAGTCACGTCACTCTACTTTCCTCCGACTTCCCTTCTTTTTCCTCCCTTTAGCCTATTTTTCTTTTCCTCCCTGTACCCAAAGTCGGATCTTCATCATTTTCCACTCCACCTGAATGTAATCTTTCGACAAATACTTGAATTTTCCGTTGTAATGGCTTTATTCTCCTTATTTAGTTCTTTTATATCTTCGTAGTCGACTTCACTTTTCTTATTTCAGTCTTTTTTATCTTCTTGACCGTTTAACATCATGCTCTCCTATGGGAATGGATATCTATACATCGTCTCGTGTGAGTAAATATTCCTTGAATGAACACAGTTGCCTGGTGAGGAGAATATTCTCCCCATCCCATCTCTTATAATCCAAAATACCTAATTACTGCTCCCCTTGGGAACCCACAACAGAAAAAACTTCTGGGTATCTGTTTTAGTAACATCACAGTTTTTTTTATTTGGCTCTTCAGTTTCACTTATAACCGAACCGTCTATTCAAAATTGTTTGGTTAAAGTTGAAGTAGTTTTTAAAACTACTCACAGCGCTTATTTCTTTATTCAGCAGTCATTATCACCCCAGCATCATTGTCATAGGTTTCCAATCCGAACATCGATTTACAGCTGTTCTCCAAGCTATCCTGTCACATGTTAACCTCTTCAAATCTTCGTATTCTCTAATCTAATATTCTACGTTATTCTGTGTTTCAAGCTTGGAATACCTCTAGGGCTCTTTATTCTTAAGATACGTTCCTATAACGTATTCACTAACTGCAATACAGCAACATGTTTAGTATTTTAATTCCGAAGTTTGCTGTAATATGAGAACGTTTATTAAATTAATTAAAAATGACAATAGATTGAAATAAATTATTTTTAAATAAAATTGATTAATTTAATAAAGAAAGTGTTTAACTCCGCGGCACATACACACACACTCTTCATAGAATATCGAAGTGATCTACTTTCATCAGAAAAAAATTATATCGAGAGAAGTATTGCATTAATGAAGTATTGCATTTGACTCAAAACTATCCAGAGATATTAAGCGATTAAAAAAAGTTAAAGTAATTATTTTACAGGAGATAACATTCTAGAATCACCAAAAAGATTATAAGGGCCCCTTCATGAAATACACTTTACTTCACTGCAAACCATGACGTTACAAAACAAACAGCGAAGTATCAGTAGTGGTTGATCATAATGAATATTAAAATGTGAAATCTTCCACAAAATAGTCCTTATTACTACCACCCGCTGTAGTAACCTCGAAACCCGGGTAGTAATACATATCATTTTGTGGAAATTTCACATTTTAATATATCTATAATGACGCTAAGTTAAAATCGCAACTCTTGATTAAAATATTGATTAACCATTCAATAATTATTTCGTGAGTTACATAAGTGGTTATTACGGTAAAGTACTACGAAAGGAATCTCGGTCGTCGCGAGACAATTCCGCGCCCGTGATCGGTTATTACTCTGTTAATTTTTTTCAATTCTCTCTCCCTCTCCTTCATATCTCTCACCATAATCATCCATCCCCCTACTCTCAGCGCTAGTTATCTGCCTCCGCTCGGTTTCGACGCGGCGTCACTTTTTGAACTCATCTTGACCCCCTTTTGTGCCCTCTCCTCGCCAAACTCTCGGCGCGTCTCCCCTCTCCTCGCTCCACTCAGAAAACATACCCTTATATATCCTGTCGTCGAAACTTTATCGGCTGACTTAGAGACGAAGGAATTCAGCCGGAAGGAGAGAGGTGAAGGAGAGAGAGAGAGAGAGAGAGCGGGAGAGAGAGAGAGAGAGAGTGGGGAGGTCAAAGATACTTTGAGGCGAGAGGGAAACGGGGCGAATGGATGGGGGAGAAGAAAGAAGGGTTCAGGACCCTTGAGCCAAGACCATGGGGAGAAGATTGGATGACTTGCTGGGAGATTGCTAGGCGGCGTCGGAGGGAAAGAAGAGGGCGGTGTTTCAGGGAGACAATGGTCGAGGTTCTACAGACGCCCCCCCCCCTCAAACTATTTTTTCCCCTCCCTTTTTCTTCTCCGTTTCTTCATTTCTAGCTTCATCTCTTCCTCTGTTTTATTTTTTTAAATTTTTTTTTTTAAGACTTCCTGGTTCTCCCTAGTACATTTTTCCTCGGGCTCAGTCGGGTTGAATTCTCCTTCCTGGCAGACATTCGCACCCTATCCCAATGTTGTTCGAGATAAGGGGTGTGTTTGTTTGTGTGTGTGTGCACGAAACAGTGAATGTGTCCATATTTATCCATCCATAAATTTATACGTGCGGATGGGTTGGGCGCGTACCTTCTGCCTGTTTGTGTGGTACGTGCTGATATATATGTGCGCCCTCTCCCTTGCGTCGTCGCTTGTATGCGTTGCGGGAATGGCAGTAAAGATTTGGCGTACGTTTCCGTCAGGCCGCTGTAAGAGGAGGAGGGGGAGGAAATAAATCGTATGCCTTGTTGGTGTCGTCACTTTGAACGTGGAAAGAATTTGCAATTTGCAGAGACGCCTCTCTCCATTTTCAGGATTTATCCGTTTTGTGATTTCTTTGTTTCCACTTTGCACAAATCGAAATAACCGTCGGTCCCAGTAGTTTTGTGCTTCTCTGTTTGGAAAAATTTACGCTTCGGCATCTTTTCCATTATAGTTTATTCTTTCCATTCCGTCCACACATTGTGGTACAGGTTTACGAGATCCGTCCCCAAACCTTTAGAAATATCGTTGAGTACTAGTAAATTATCCGGGAGTTTAGTTAAAAGTCTGCGCCTATAAAGAAACAAGACTACTTTTATTGAGTTACTTAAGACGTTTTTATTACAACATCGTGAAACTGATTATAAATAATTCTGTCCCAAAATGCTCCAAATCTATATTTCTCCTCGAAAAGATTGACCAGACTCATACTCAGCTTGTGAATAAGATAATGCAGTGTAATTTTTAGTTACCAACCTCATATATCAATCTTTTTATTGGAGGATGATCACTTTTTGTTGCCGTAAACCATATTCAGAATTACAGCGTTGATTATTTTTTTAAAATTATTTCGACGCTCAACTACAATTACCTATATCTTTAACTCAAACGCAAGTTTCTCAAAACCGTTATCTATGAAATCATAGTCATCGATATTTAAAAAAAAAGAGCAGAATTAAAGACTAGAAATCACAAGAAGCGAAAATGGTGGCTTGTCATCGATCGAATATTTTCTGGGACTTTTTTCTGGGTAAAACTTTTATGGCAATCTTTTTTATATGATGGCTCTCAATGACGTTAGTCTGTTATACCGTGCACAGTGGTTATGACAATGAGATGAATTACGAATTGATGATTATGAACGCATTTGAATGTCCTGGGTACATTTGGCGTGCTGGTTACACCTACGAGAGATTTTACACGGTTTACAGTAACTGAGAGCATCATCATGTCGGAAAAAACAGAGCACGGGAGTGAGAAACGCGACTCGGTGAGAACCATGAAAATCGCCCGTGTGTACAAATACGAAGGTACGAGACATCGTTATTCTTTAAGAGAATCGACGTTTATGATATCAGGATATCAATTTTTGAAGTTTCATGGGTGCAGATTTATTTCACCAGAACCGCAAGATGGTTGTCTTTTGGTGGGAACCACTCGGCCTAACTTGTATATATACGATATATTTGAGTTTTCGGGACGACTCTTCTCTGGAATACGATATGATATGGATATTGATCTACTTGTTGGGAGCCCACTTCAACATGTGATATTTTAGTCTACTACGAATGCTTTGAATGGTGCAATACGATCGATTTGTATTATAAGGGACGTTTCAAAATTAAGTTTTCCTAATATAAAGAAATAAATATATGTATATATACCGAATATATATATATATATATACATAGACCAACGGAGGTGTGTATATATATATATGTGTGTGTGTATATAACGACGGAGGGACAAGCAAGCTCCCGAAATATTTCGTCCCAATATGAGTCATTTAAGTGTTTCTTTTTAAGTGTGTGTGTATACGTGTGTGGGTGTGCTCGTGTTTGCTGCTCGTCTAAGTTTTCCTGAATTATATATATATATATATATATATATTTATTCAATTGTTTTAACATTTTACTTCTTTTATATGTATTCACCATGACCATTTAGACGTTTGCTAAATTTGTCATTTAATTTATTCATTTTTTATAAAAATCCGTTTTGAAATCACTAACTTATTGTTTTCTTTTTTAATTAGCAGTTTTAAGTTTCTCTCAGAATTCACACCATCGGTCTGGAATAATACTAGTATTGTTCTTCGAATAGTCAATCATAAAATAAAATACCAGGAGAGTTGCAAAAATGATTTGTATTTTCTTTTCAGCAGCAAGTTGAACTTTTGCTTTTTCGAGTACCCAACTACATTCTGCCAGTCTTTTCCACACCATGTTTTGTCGCTTTGTCTTCCGAGTGGATCGGCGAATTCAAATTTGTAACAAAACGAGGAAAATAGAGCAGCCTTTTCATTTTGAGGTATTCTCAGAAGTTTTTAATTCCGTTCTTTTTTATAGTTTGCGGAAAGCAAGCGTGGCACCCACATAGCATAGAATGCATGGAGATATTTAGTATCTCACTATTGACGCTCGAGATGTTTCATTTTTAGGGGGTAGTTTCGCGATAATATCGTCAATAGAGACGCGCCTGTTCTCTTGGGCGATCCTTTGTTAAGCAAGAACAGTTTATTCAGCAATCAGCCAGCAGCCGTTGTCGGGTTCCCATTGTGTTGTTCGTAGTGTACATATGTGGGCCCCCTCAAGGAAGCCTGTGGGCCATCATCACGCCATTTTCACGCTCTCACACGTTGTACATTATATTGTGGTTAATCAATCGGGAATTACAGTTTGAAACCAGGCCTTTGTCGGTCAAAAATAATGCGTGACAGAGCAAAAATCACAATTGTGCACCCTGACTTTTGGTGTCTCCATTGTTTCAGTGAATGCACTGGCAATTGGAGTGGAGTTCCTCCATAAATTATTTTGTCCTGAATTCTCGTGCCTTTTTCATTGTTTCCTCTTTGGTTTCCGCCACCTTCGCCATCTCTTTTTTTTTATCCGTGATGCTTTTATGCCTGTGGGGGGGGCCCCTTTCTTAAATGCGTTCCCGACACTTCTCACGTTCTCAGTCAATATGTTACCGCTCTCTGTTCTTCATGCGTCCACGATATCTCTCAGTTTTTGCTCTTATGGGATATTTATTTGAATATTAATCTTCTAATTAACCTACGTAAAGTCTATACAAGATAACATAAGCAGGATAGACTCTATCTTTTCAGTGTGACTTTCATTCTGTTTATAACTTCATTATGTCTTCGCCGGCCTCGGTGGCGGCGGGGTAACGTCCTCGTCTGGCAACCAGGAGGTCACGGGTTCGAATCCCGACTATGTGGATTTTTAAATCTCCATCTTAGGGCATGGATGTGTGTTTCGTCCTTGTCATTAAAAATGCTATAGTGCCCACTGTAAATGGCCTATCAGTTCTGCTTGTGGGCGTCTGAAAATGAATTATGTGTCGACTTTCATTGTGTGAATAAGTGACTTTCATTCTGTGTATTGCTAAATCAGACCTTACATTCGCCGTTCTACAGTTTTCCTTCGGATGTTATTATCTGCACCTGATGCTGCTATTCTTCACATTTTTCTGCAAAAGCTGAATGAGATATAAAATAGCATTTTTTTAAATAAAATAAAAAATAATTGTTATAATTTATTGCTGACTGCTGGGTTGCTGTAGCATGTGTCTTATTTCATTTTCTGGAACTGTTCATTGTCACTCCCGAGTTTCCTTAAGGATATTGCTGGTAGCGCACCAATTGATGCAGCGAAGTTCACGTAAGAATTCCACATCCTATTTAAAGAGGGCTTTTCTCCCATTGGAGGGTTTTTTACTTTTGGAATGGAGTGCAACTGTTTTTATCCGGACGAATAACGCTCCAGGATGGCGCAGAGATGCACGTGCTTAAAATTGCTGGCGAAAAACCATAAGAAAGTCTCCTTCGAAAAATTTAGTGATCCCCTAACAAGAACGCTCCTTCCCCCCCCCCCTTTACGTTTCCGTTCATTCATTCTCGTGGCGTATACACTCGGGGTTTATCTCGTCCGCCTCGCCGACCCGCGTTGAGGATTGTCCAATTTCAAACCTCCTATAAACGGCACGTGTTCTCATGAGCAGTTGCCAAGGCTGTTTAAAGGCGGAAGCACATCTTTTTATTAGCATCTCGTCGTCGTTATGAGGTTATTCATGCATGAAAAATTAGTTCTTGCGTTCGAAATACGTCGTTTTAACCCACGAAGGAAGTTATTTATTTCGTCAGACTTGTCTCCCTTCTGTAATGTTTCAAGATATGTTTTGTCGTACAAACTACGTACGCGAAGGTTTTATTTATTGGAATATTGCGGTGGTGGGGATTCGGTCATTTAGATATCGCAACGGCTAAAACCGTTTTGCACTCCTTGTCACGAAGTTATTTAAGAAAAACTGTGTTGATAACCTATCTGTAATTGTGTGATCTCAGAAGCCCAAGGAAAGAAATGTGACGTTATCACTACGCTTGATATAATTTCCTGGAGAAGGCAGCTCACAGCCAATCACAAAACACGACGAATGTATTGCAAGTGAGAGAATTGATCGTGAAGGCATGGACGCCATCGTTATGGAAGGATTTATTGTTTTAGCTTGAGCGAATAGTGATTATCAAACCACCATGGATACATCAAATATTTATCATCGCAATAAATCTTTTCACCCCGAAACGTGCAGCGGTGGATGGGGGTTTTTATTATCCATATCTAAAGTGGATTTAAAAGCTTATTTATCGTTGTTAAGTTCCACCTCACCTAACGCATTTATCACATTGCCAATTTTGTCACTTTTTTGCATAGTAAAATTTCTTTCGCAATAAAGAGATATATCCAGCGAGCTGATCGATATCATTCCCATCAGTCTTCTGGATCTAAATGATCACTGAGATCTGTCCGATTCTTTTTTCTTCGGGAAAGTTCTGCATGTGTTTAATTTAATAACCGTAAAATCACTCGAAGGAATAATTGAAAAAATACACTTTTACTCGTTGTTGCAACACTGAAGAATTCTCTTATTTTTCTGAGAGTCAATTAATTTTTTTCTGGAAAACTAGATGAAATTCGAGGAAATGTTTAACGAATTAATTTTTACCCTTATAATTCACTACTTTTGGAAATATTTTTTTTACTATAAAGGCACATTACGTAAATAATTGTGTGACATTTTACTAGACCACCAATTGCATCGGTAACTACTGTTTGTACCCCGTGATTTTATAAGGTTACCGTGGTGAGTACAACGCATTCTCTTTAGTGAACCCTTTCTTGTGGATTGTCGTTGAATCAAACATGCAAAAACGCTGAGTGCAAAGCAGTCATCACAGTCACCATGTTTATCATTTAAAACAATGCATTATTTGACATAAACACGTTTTAGATTCACATAATTACACCTAGACTTGTGTTCGGAAGGTCAATGCGTATTACTTGACTCATGCATCGTGGCGTTATAGTACTTTAAGAAGATGAACACATATGTCATCTCCATAAACCAACTAGTCCCCGATATATTACCGTTACAGACATAGGGTTTATTTTTTAAATGATTTTACCTTCACGTATCACCCCGCAAGCCGCCGCAAGTGCATGAGTGAGGGGATGGGCCACCACCATATATGCACTCCCACATGCAACAGCTAGAAATAATTCACACAGGAGGAAACTACTTGAATACCAAGCACTCGTGGAAAAACAATACCCTCATCATGCGAGGACAATATCAGAACAAAATAATTACAAAATATATAAACTACCTTACCTAACTAACACTGTGACCATGTTTATTTTGATCTCTAATCATATGAGGGAAAAAGGGCATTCATACTTGACCATTCTACAATCTCTCTCTCTGATTTTACGTGCGTAATCTGTTCTACCGTAGTATGACGGGATGTGCGATGTAGCTTCGACCTCTTCATTTTAAGTAATCTTCCTCAAATTTACACAATAAATTTAATCAACATTTTAGCCTACAATCAACGAGTGACTCCCACCATAACTCCTCCAATAACATCGTTACCCTGCTATAACATTGACCATGACAACCTTTCGAAAACCTAGCTTCTCCACGTTACAGTAGATATAATTCCGAAACTACCCTCATTCGACGGCATACAAGTCGTAACTTTCTTCCTCCTGAATATTCGCTTGCAAAACATCATAGCTTTTTTTAATGTTCCGATGTGATTCTAGATGATCTTCTGCTCTGGGCTAAATGCTCGACCCCGGCCGGTCACCTAACGACCACCCCAGGGTTTTTATCGACTTACGTTCGGCAGAATCATATGACTTCGAGAGATATAAAACACTTTCCCGTGTTACTTTGTGGCAGTTTACGTTAAAATATCTATTTACCCAACTTTAAAAACAACCACATTAAAAAAAAACATGAAATCACGACCCGGGTTTAAATGATTAATCATCATCTGCAGGTTTTGAAGACGTTGAAGCAGACCTGAGGATGATGATTAATCATTAAAACACGGGTCGTGTTTTTATGGTTTTATTTGATGTGGTTTTGTAAAATTTGGGTTAATACATAATTTGAATGCGAGAGAAATAATATTAATGGTTGCAATGGAAGATGAAAATACTCAAGGAGTGGAAGAAAATCATAAACTTTCCGTGAAAGGAATAAAATCTTGAGCCTCGTTCATACAAGCACGGTGACTATATCGCGGCAAACAGCGTGACTCTCGTGATATTAAACGTATAATAGAGTGACAGTGATATGAAGATGGTAATAATTGTTTTACAGGGATTCCCTAGAGCAGGGATGGCGAACTTTTTGGCGAATGAATGCTAGAGTTTGTGGAATAAAAAGCTTGAGTCCCGTGCCAACCCATCAAGTGAGCTATAAATTATTTTTTCTATAACAAATGTATATTACGTTTTATGTTAAGAAATATTTAAAAATAATTGGCTTTCTCAGTTATTTATTTCGAATTTTAAATATTTTAGTGGAGTATCGAATGACAAAAAGACAATGCGATGAATAAAATATCATAGAAACTCTCTGTCATAAATTACACCTTTGAGCGGCGCGTAGAATAATAGGTGATTATTTTAATGTTATAATTTATATGAATAATAAAGGAGTAGTCATCATTATCAATCCTAAGATTGGTTGACTACAGCCCTCCATTCTTTCTCATCCAGTGCCAGCTGTCTTACCCCTTGGTAGGTCTTCTTTCTAACGTCTCTTATAATTTTCCCGGTGTATTTGTCCCTCGGTCTTCCCCGCGGGGACTTCCCCTCTATTTTCCTTCTATTAAATTTTTCAGGAACCCATTATACCTCAGGCTGTGTCCTATCCACCTTGTTCTTCTTTTCCTCATAATACTCCACATTGTCTCGGCTTCCTCCGCTCGTCTGTGCACTTCCTCGTTCCTAAATCTCTCCGTCCATTTGACTTTCAGAATTCCCCTCCAGAACCATATTTCTAAGGTTTTCCATTCTTCTTTGGTCTTTTTCCAAAGATCCATATCTCTGATCCATAGAGTTCTATGCTTTGTACGAATCTTTTCACATATTGCATCCTTGTTTGGAATGATATCTTCCTTGAGCATTGTAGTTGCCCCTTCGTCACGAATTTAAGCATGATCTATTATACTCTTGATATCCACAGAACTTCTAGCGTCCCATGTGCTCCTGTTTCCCAGCTAGGTGAAGACACTAATTTCTCCCCTTGTAGATCGGCGTCTGTACCTAGCTTCTCTCCTCCGCATACTACTATTTTAGTCATCCTTCTATTTATTCTCATGTTGTCATTCAGTACTTCACCACTTTGTACTACATTCACTTTGAACCTCTGATTCCCTTCTATACTATGTCCTTTGTTGTATTATTTCCTTTAAATAATAATATTAAACATAAATCGGCAAAATCTACTCACCCAGACTGATTAATATTCATTTGTTGTTTTCGAGAATGCAATATAAACTGCCCTAGGTAAAATTTCTTGCTACCCCGCCGTTCCAGCTCCGAGTACTAAAAGTGAAAGGTTTAGAAGGAAACACTGAAATGCCACATAAATTTTAAACGGTGAAACCTGGTCGGGTTTGAAATAAATACATTTATTTTTTGGATTTGCAGTGCTTCCTTCTAAACTTTTCATCATGACGGAATTCCTCTTAGGCAAGTCTGAAACGATTTCAAAATAATTACTCCGCCTGTCATAGGTTAGCCACCCCTGCCACAGAACACGGATGTTATTACTAGGGCACCGCAAGAGAGAAAGGTTTTATAATACTTATAAAACTGTCATTTAAAAGGAGGTCATTTTGTGCCCTATCAAATTTTAAATAAATTCGTTGTGTCAGACGTAGCTTTGTAAAATGTACTGCAGAGCATATTGATGAAAGGAAAACGCTTTGTAACTCCTCAAAAAGGTTTTATTTTTCTAAACGACCTAGGTTTTTACGTTGCCTGATGATGACGTGCAAGGTCGAAACCCTGGTCTTTTGTAAAATTAAAACCTTTCTGTGGAATTACCAAGCGTTTTCCTTTCATAAGAATTTTAAACACTTTTTTTCGTGAGTATGCCATACAGAAGCGGGGGTGCGTTTTACGTGGACTCAAATACACCATAATGCATTCCATCCTACTCAGTTCCCGGATGCATTTCCAGTACAACTCTCTGGGAATTCAGTTATAATGGATTTCCTCTCTCTGTTGTGTGACTGCGACGAACATTCCAGCAGCTAGATGCTGTTCTAAGACCAACACATCAAACGATCTACTTAAGGGGATCCAAAATGGTATTTCTGAGTGTTTCAAATGTTTTAAATTGGCCCCCAAGGTTTCCAAGTGCCACTTCAAATGCTCCTCGTCTT
>WURS02444453.1:0-14669 GCA_011762765.2 Rhinocypha anisoptera
GGGGGGGGGAAGTTCCTTCACGTGTGGGGAGGGGGTTTGAGTACAGGTTGCCAAATGTACCTCCCTGGAGAAATAGTAAGAGAACAAAGAAGTGAAGGGTAAAAAAAACCTTGCAACAAATGGCAACACGGCACACGTGGAGCTCAAAGTGGACACGACTTTAATGTATGAAGGCGACTGAAAATTCCATGCTACATGCTCGTATTCTCTCCCACACACAACTCAATGATCATCCTCTAGTCACGTGCTAAGTAAACTTCCTCCCCCCCCTTCCCTCACTGAGTCGCAACCATATTTGAAATTGGGTATAGGTGTAAGTAGCGACGATGGACAAGAAATGAGAGCGCACACACCAGGACAATGCTGTTAATAATTGCTGGGAAACTTGACTCGTCCACTAGTACAATCCGTATTATTGGCTAAGAGATAGCATTTTCCACTAGTTTAAAAAAAATACATTTTACTGTTGACCAGGTTTCGATGAAGTACATTGAAACCTGGTCGACAATAAAATACGTTTTTAACTAGTGAAAAAGTGTCATTTCTTGGTCATTAATGTGCTTTAATTTCACCGTTTCACGACGGAAACCGTAAAATTCTAAATTCCTAATCACTATAAAATGCTTTCTTACTGGGACTTTCTTTCCATTTCTCTTTTACTTCATCATGTTTTTATGGCCTACTTCAACCTCAGGTAAGTCAGCCTGACAGCATATGATGATAAGGATACTCGGTAATCTAACAGTAAAGGTTTCCGATTAACTCAAGAAACAACGGAAATAGTACCCCGCCCTAAGATAAATCCCTTTTCGTCTTTGCGTACTTCCTACCAGCTATAATACTATCTATTCTTTTTCTGCGTACACCTTGCTTACCCAACATTCTACCGTATATTAATCTTCGGCAACCCATAAGCTATGACTATCCCTTCCATGCACCTTTCCTACTTCCTCTAGTACCATTCTTAGCAATTCTTAGCTAGCTTTCTTCTCCTTCCACTCCACCTTCTCCATCCATCACCTGGCCAACATGCCATGAGCCTGCGATCTACGCTCATCTTCCTTCCTCACGGACCAGGTTTCATATCCATATATCGCTAAACCACCAGATGACGGCTTCCACTGATCATTTATTCACGCCTTTTCTTGAAGTCCATCTAATCAAATACTTCCTTTTCACAAAGGAATCTCTTACTAACCCCAATTTTCTTTTTGTCAACACCAACATAAAAAATAAGTTACGTGGATCTGTTATTGTTACCCGAAATTATTCAATCTCTCTGTTGCTTTATATTCACTTCCGCTAGTCACGATTCCCATTAGGGAACACTCTTACCCCTCTCCCTACCGACTATTCATCAGCTAACACTACATTACTCTCCTCTACCCTCACAAATAAACATTCCAATCACGTCCCAATTACCCCATGGCCTATTGCAACGAGTGGAAGTCCATGTAAACCTCGCTCCACCCCCTTCTACCGAAAATGACCTATACCATCATGGGCTCTCTTATTACTTAATTCCAAATTCGATCCTTTTTTTACGCTATATATGGATCAGAAAGGTGGATCAGTAACAAGAGAGAAAAAGGTAGAAATTTGGTAAACCTTCGTAATTTGGTTGTGGAGAAGGACAGAATATATAATGACAATGAAGGAGAAGACTGTGTAGTTTTCCACAGATTTGTGGAAAGCTACACGGTCTTCTCCTTCATTGTCAAGATGAATTTCCACGCTGTCAGGTCTGAAACAATCAAGTTTAGAATGCATAATATTGAAAAGATAAAATAAGTAATGAAGGGGTCTACAAGAAAGTCAAAGGAAGAAGAGAGTTTATTGGGCATCGTACGATGAATAAAATGAAACTGGATCGGACATATTTTTATAAATCATTAGTTCATAATCAATTAAATGGGGGCGGTGGTAGCCTAATATGTAGCTTGCTGGACTACGGAACTGGAGGTTCCGGAGTGTCGCCGGTTAGAGCCCCGGTGACGACGAAAATTTTCTCGTCTCGAAATTGCACCAATTTTCGGGAAAAGCACCTACAACTTCATTACACGCAACCTCTGGTGGAAGGCAGCAGTTTCACCAGTAGGCATTGATGGCGCAGATCAAGAGGATCGGCCCGGCATCAACTGCCATAGTTGCAGGCGAGAGTGGAGTTCACGGTATCGGCCGCAGTACTGCGATGTGGAAGGCGAAGGGAAACTACCACATTACATAATTCCCAAGAAAATTCATCCCTGCATTCACATATCCTGATGGCATTGAGGGTAGCAGTCAACCAATCTTCGGATTGTAGTACTGATGATGATGACGCGTGAATGGCCATAGGTGTTGTCTATTAAACATTTGAGGTAATAAGAAAAGCACAAATTATAATAAATAATATGTTATCATGCGATACTCAGTCCGTATTCGCTACGTATCCACTTTGCCCACGCTTTTAAAACAAATATCGCCCGGTTCTCCCGTTAACTCTGCCGGTCCGTTTCAAAACGTAATATCGCTGAAAACATTTTTTATTCGATTTTTTTATTAAGAATGTGACCAGCAGGACACACATTCTCACATTCATTTCACGTTTTTGTAATTAAATAGAAATTTTATTGCGGTAAAATATGTAACCATTTCAAAACAAAATAGTAAGCTAGCCAAAAATTCCTCCTGGTGTGCAAATAGAGCAAATATTTGTTTCTGATCTGATTATTATTTGGTTAACATAAAATTCACCCGCTTTATTATACTTAGGAATAAGATATATTCCCACTCGTGGATATAAATACTCGTATATTCACACACAGCAGATTTTTAAGCTATCTTGTACCTGCCAATGTAATCATACTTAATTTTTTTTTAATCATACATTTTCCATCCTCAGTTTGCCTTTTGCCAAAATTTGCCTCCCGCTGCACTTGGGTCGTGCCAGCATCCCTGTTAATGTAGTATTTAATAAACTATCATGGCTTAATCTTAAGTCTTATCAGTTTTTGTATTTTCTTGCAAGTGAAGTCTATTAACCTCTCTTTTCTCTTACTATTAATAATTCTTCTTTTTTGGTTAATAGTTCAATTCAAATAATTTTAGACCTTCTTCTGAAACGTATATATATGTGTAGCATTTTCTCTTACATTTCTTACCCAGACTGCACCAATAGTTAAATTTTTTCCTTACTTAGCTGACCAATAAAAAAAATGTTGTTGCCGTTGAGAAAAATTGTGTTCACCTGCGCGTGTACCTAAACTGTAAACGAATTCCGCATTTGCATCCTCGGCGATTTTTCACTTTAAGTATTTTCAAGTAATTCATTCACTGCTGCCCATTCCTGACTTCGATTTCTCCTGCGTTTCCTTAATTCCTATTCTCCTCCTACTCATGTACCGTCCATGCTCCAGGGAATTCAATTCGATGTCTTAACTTTCCCTACGCATCGTTTTGTTTCCTTTGACGTTCATCCTTAGTTTTTTTTGTTTTTGCGGAATATCATTATTTTTATTACATCTCTATATGTATCGATATTCTCCTCTTGACATTTAAATTACATTTGTATTTCAAAAGTGCCGTTCCCTCCTCTCCACGTTCCCGTTCTGGAAGCCACGGTGCCTCTTCCTCGTAAGCAATAAGCAGCCTTTTCCCCTTCATTTCATCCGTATCCATATTTTTCCTTCCCATGAGACCGCGCGGCGTACTTCGGAAATTCCCATTGCTCCTATTTCTTAAAAAATGGGTGGGTTTAGCGCGATTCTTCTCCACGGTATGTGTGTAATCACTGCTGCGTGGATGATATCCGACCCCAGTTTAATTTTTAAGGGTAGAGGTTAGTAGCCTGAGAACCGTTTAAACAGGAAACCCAAAAAGAATTTTAAATGGTGATAATATGTTGATAAGCAAAGTAAAATTATTTCCCGTATTATTTCACAGCGGAGCGTACAAGTTAAAGAGATACGTTTTACATTTTTTAAATCTCCAAAGTGGATATCAAGTTCGATAATTTTCATAATATACATTGTTCGCATTCGACCGACATTTTATGTCTATCATAGTATAACTGATGAAATAATAAAAATAAAAAAATATTTTTGTTTTCGTATAATTCCTAACCGCCTAATGGCTCTCATTATATATGCAATTTCTATTCATTATATACGACTATATCTCTTACCCAAGGTTCTATCTTCTACTACAGTCTTCAACAGACATCCTACCTTATCATCTCTTCCATCTATCTTTCCTGGCTCATTCGCATTTCCCCCAAAAACCGCCTTTTCTCCGCTATATTTTCAGCACTTGGTTTGTTTTCTTCTCCATCCAATTTACTTTCTGCCTTCCTCGCCACACCCAAATCAGAAAAACCTCCAATCTACTGCCATCTTCCAACGTCAAAGGTCAAGTTTCCGAAGTGTACAGTCTTGCGATTCATGTGAGGGTTTTTACTAGCATTTTATTAACCTGTTAATTTATCGTCCCTGTCATATTCCTTCTTGCTCGAAAATGTTTCTTTGGTTAATTCGATTCTTCTTCCGTTGTCTCTGTCACTATCATAATTTCTTACACACTGACAAAATATATAAAGTTTTTCTCTGTCTGTATCCAACTGGTGACCTCCTTCCCTTATATGGAACTTCGTCTGCCAAGTTCTCAAGTTTTCATTTATTTTGTTTTACTCTTACATCTAATCAATTTGATCTGTAAGAGTCTACAATTCTGTAGCTAATGGCCAACTTGGGGTTGGTTGTCCGAAAACTTAAATGAGGGAATTGGTTGTCAACACAATTGAACACATGATTCAAGAAAATCCCAGACATATTTTACTATGCTCTTTGGAGTAAAATTTTAGGAGGGCTAGATACATGATGTTTAGCACTTCTGCTTATTTTTCCTCATCCGTATTCGCCACCTGTTACCCTTGCTTGCGGGGCCGAGTTTGTATGTGCATTTCTAATGTGACACCTATTCCACTATTTCGTTTCTAATTTCTGCAAAACTTCCATTAGTTGCTTCCACCTGGATCTGTGAACCCTTTTCTCTAAAAATACAAAGGTAAACGAATGTATTACTATTATTTTTGAAACAATATATTGTATATTAATCAGGAGTAAAAACTTAAAAATATTTATTATAGTCTGATCATCTTCACGAAATTATTCTTCCAGGAAATTGATGTAGGAGGAAGAGAATGATGAAAAGTAATGCCTGAGAAAGTCAGGGAACGTGATTACTACATTTTCCTTTAGGTACCTATTGGTTCCTATCGGATGGCATGTAGTAGCTGATTTATCGACAGCCTTGCTCAACTATTAAACAGAAATAATATTTTTAGTAAGGAGTAAATAAGGAATAATCAAAAAAGTTTTTATGCATAATCTCCCATATATTCTACACGTATATGAAAAGGAATGTTAAAATTCAGAAGGAGTTAATATACCCAAATAAAAAAATCAGCGTTAAACTTTTTATCAATATATGTATGGCACAGAGAGAAAGGGATTTGAGGGGGCGTTCGTAAAATAAGTCAAGTGCATAAAAAGGTAATCTGTAGAGGAAGGTGAGTGAGGGCCATTGGAAGAAACGAAGGCGAAGGTTTAAATATGGGAATTGAAAAGTAGGAGTAACGGAAGACCTTTCTTATTTGTAAAGTGAATTGGGCGTGAGTGGACGGAACAAAAAGGAAATGGCGGAAATTCTCAGCGAAGAAAGACTTTTTAAAAGAGGAAAAATGTATTTAAATAAAGGAATAATGGTGGTTGAAGTCAGGAAGCACTCCAATGAAACATACGCCGAGTGAATGCTACCATAGAATAGTATTGCATTATAGACTTGGAGGGTAATATTTGACAGAATGCTAAGGATTGCAACCAATGTAAATGTGGTAGTAAATAATGAGACTGCCACTCAAGATATCTTCATGGAGTAATTACTGGATATACCATATAGAAGAATAAAAGGATTAAATTTAAGAAAAAGTTGCCACCATTTCGGACTAGTTCTCGACCGTGTTGTTTGGTCTAAGGTAGATGTAAGAAAGTCTTTGTAGTGGATACGGTGGAGTAATGTTGGATGCCAAACTGGTTAGCGGATAAACATAATGAATTTTGTTGAGTGAAGAGAGTGGGGTTATCCAACTGTCATAAGAAAAGGAGAGCGATTTCGTAATTAAGTTCCTCATATATTATTAGTGTGAATGAGAAATCCTTGAAAATCTCCGCGTCGGTAAATATACGTATTTATATTATTGTTTTCTTAACTGAGTGACAGTTTAAGGGTTCTTTGCAAATCTGCAATCGCAACCAAAGTAATATTGTGTAGACACTTGTCAAAAATTATCTTATACTTCACTAATCGTTACTGTTCCCATTTTTGATACTTTCCTCCTTCACTTGGACGAGATTTCCCTGATAGGCCTCGTGCGGGGACATCGTCTTACAAATGCTCCCTGTTTTGCGACTGCCTTTTCACCATTTTATCTCTTTCCTCCCTCTCTCCTCAAAAATCTCCTCCGCCTTTCCCCTTTCTCTCACTCCACAACCTACACCTTCATTGTCCCTACAGCATAAATCCACGTCAGGGAAACGTCCCACGTCTTTCTTATTCGCTTTCCGATTCGCTTTTCTGCTCTTTGATTTATGATTCCATACTTTCTGCGAGTAGGACATTTTCTACCTACTGCTAACCCTTGCAGCTTTTTCTCTTACTCAGCGGAGAATATTATTTTTAAGAATTAAAGGGAGTATCTCTCCTTTAATTAATACTTTTAATGGGATTCGTAAATTGGTGAACGCATTTTGATATTTTTTGTTATATTTCCCGAGGAAAATAATTTATTTTCGGTTAACTTTGAATTTTAGCGTGCAAGACGTTTCCGTCTTTAATGGGTGCTGGAATATTAGATATTTTGTGTGTATAAGTCTTATCAAAATTTAAAAATATTGTTTGTTCTAAGTTTATCTAAAACTTTGGCGAAGAATTATGCCAGCAATCTCTCAGAGCAACACAAAAGCTTGAACTTTGTACGTCATACAGTGACATATGCTGCTGAGGAGATACATTTCAAGACAATTCAATAAAAGTGTTGATGTAGCGTGTTTTTTTAATCGTATCGTTCCATTGTACAAACATATAATTTACTTTGTTTCAATAATTATTTCTAATGTAATATACATGTTTCATTAATGCATCTGCAGTATTTCGGCAGCTCTTTCAACTTGAAACATATTCATTTTTCCTAAGGCAACGATGAAAAAAGCACGAGACGAACAATACGTACATATATTGAAAGTTCGATTTTAAATGTCAGCCAAAGCCGTTAATTAACATATGATGCCAGCCGTAAGACTCCTACAGGCAATGATATAGGAGGCATATGGAGAGTGTTTTCTTTCATATAGCATTGCTAGAAGATGGTTTTGAATTGTATAGAAAAGGGAGCGAACAGAGGAAGGTGGGCCCTGGTGCACCAGACAAGACTGCTTGCCTGGTGCTCAGGCTGCTTTCATTATTAACCACGCGTCTGTCATTGTGAGAGAAGATCGCGGAATAACATTAAGATCACTGTCAGGGATATATGAAAATTTCATCGGGTGGATCCCACACGTTGCTAAGGAAAAATTACCCTTGAGAAGCGTTTCTGCGTGGTGGGTCCAGAAACCACTCACACCCGAACAACAGGACGTTAGCCTGCGGGTTTGTTCACCGGTGTGTAGCATCCTCCTGATAGTACTGACCTAGTACAATGCGCATTTTTCCTGTTTCAAATTGTGGAGATGAAAAGCGTGTTTTAAACATCAGAACGTCTGAACATGATTCGGACAAAAACGACACAGTACTCGGTTTAATTCAGTGGAACATCCACCTTATATAATGTACATATTAATCCGACAAATT
Source organism: Rhinocypha anisoptera (assembly GCA_011762765.2). NCBI lineage: Eukaryota > Metazoa > Arthropoda > Insecta > Odonata > Chlorocyphidae > Rhinocypha > Rhinocypha anisoptera. The sequence continues at coordinate 7,885 of WURS02444453.1, forward strand.
AAATATAAATTTTAACTGTTTAACAGTAAATAATTTTACGATTTGGACAATTATTATCACTTTTTAACAGTATTCGTAAATTGGTCTCGTAGATTAATTTTGTTTTTATATATATATATTACCTGTAACATATTAGTTTCCATTTTTAAGCTGAATATATTGTAGCACCTCTTAACAGTATTCGTAATTTTTAACGTTCACACGGAGCCTAATCCTCTATCTGTGCTTTCTTTTGTACGTCCTCAAAAGCGGCCATTCATTAATTACAGGGGTATTCTGCCTCTTGTTAGAGGGGAGGGGGGGGGGAACGGTCGTATTTTCAAAACACTAAACCTCGGATTGTTTATGCTTTTTAAATGGGCATCCCGAGAGCCACGCCCCCATTTATTCATCATTCCCGTTTCATTCCTCCCTGCCTTCCGCTTCCTCGCTTCACGCCTCCTCCTCCCCTCTGTGTCCTTCCGCCGAACGGAAGCATCGCTTAAAAATGCATTCCTTCCCTTTACTTCAATTCATTGAGCTACACCATTGGTTATGCGGGGCATATCCACGCGTGTGGACGCAGGGATTTTGGTTTCGTTGTTACGTATGCAGTTAACATCGCTCACCTCTCTTTTGCATCTCTAAGTTTTCCGTTGGATTTTTAACGATCAACTTCATTCCATCAGTTTTGATCCATATGCAGGTTAAATATTTATATTTTTTTTTAGTTTTTGTTGCGAAAAATCATTTCGTAGTTTAAATTTAATTGCTCTGGTATGTTGAAGATTTCTTAATACTCACGTCAATTGACATTTATTTCCCAGGAAATGATCAAACATACGTTCAAACCTTGCAAATTATATATCTTTTGTCAAGGTGAAGTAATATTTAGGGTTCACGAAAACCTTATTTCAGCTTGATACCTTAGAATTAATTCAAGGTTTAGGTAATTTGTTACATGTGCTTTTAGTTTGAGTATAATAATTTATTAAGATTAATTGGTGCTCCTTAATTCATTGATATATTCATAAAAAAATGGAACACACGTGCGAGTGTAACAAATTATCTACCTTCAGTCAAATTTAAATAATATTTAGTAGTCACGCTTGAAAAAAAGGCAAGTTTTATATGTGCTCAATATTAATTTAATTTTTAGTACAATAATTTATTCTGAATTTTTGACTTGTAAATCATTAATTAGTTCAGTGTTTTTTAATGATATATAAAGCACTCGATGTCATAATATATGTAAATTTAAGTCTCTAAGTTCGTCCATGAATCAGGGAATGGTGTGGAGGATTACAGATTTTCAAAGACCTGTAATGCTGAATAATTGTATGATCAATTTATAGCGCATGGAAATACGTCATTATTCCCTGAGTACATATTCTATTTGTTCATACATACACGTTATATAGGTATGACGAATAAAATTGTTTTTTTTACTCATTAAGATTATTTGAGGTTTAATAAAGCTCTCACTTGAAATTTGACCGTTAAAAAATAAATTAAAATCGCTGAAATCCATCACAATATTTTCCTTATAGTATTTTTTACCTTCCAAAATTTAACTCCTTAATTTTTTCATGGAGTTAAATATTTGATTGAGGCTTCTTATTTTCTTCTAATTTTTAGTTGATTTAAATGAAAATGTTATAAGGGAAATTGTTATTTTCTGGATAATTGAAGTTTGTTTTTCCTGTCCTCCTGGAACATCTTTTTCTTCATTCAGAATGTTATAAGAATTTTGAATTGGAAATGAGAGTGTATAATATTTTTAATCAGAATAAAACTGGGAGGTATTTGTACTCCGGGACTTATTCCAAATGTTCTCGAAGCACACTATTTTATTCTGTGTCCGTGGAAAAATAGGATGTAAACCAGTATAGGAAGGAATTTACGGACAGCCATAACTGAGCAAAAATGGAGGAGTTTTGAGGAGGCGTAATAAAAGCCTGGCTTGAACCCAAGATCAGAAATATGCGCAATATTTCTTTCAAGACTTGGTCACGCTACGAAGAGGAAATGACAAGGCTAGTATCAATGTGGGAACGATAAACTAAGGAACGTTTTCACCTAAAGATATGAAACAATCTAAATAAAATATTTTTGTCAGCGTTAACTGTAGGCAAGAAGAATCACTCTCAATTTAGCAAAGCTAAAAGTGCCTTTATTAATGGATTATAAGAAAAATTTATTTTCTCATCACTTCACATGCAAACTGTATTATAATTTCATATTTATGTGTGGAGGGTAAAAGTAGTTTAAGTTAATTAACTTGATACCTGTACTATATCATGTTCCCTATAATAGTATAAACAAATTCATTATCCAAATAGATATATTTACTACAGGCAAGTTTTTGGTCACAATAATAGTGTAGGAATATAGAAATAGTGGACTTCTTCATGTTTACTTGCTGAATATAAAGTCCTTGGCCCTTTAATTGAAATTTTTACGTTTTTAAGTTTTTTTATCCATGCATTTCTTGTGACAATATTAGAACTTTCAACATAATAATTGTTTAAAGATACACTTCAAACAGCAACCATCTAAGGAGTAATGATTGTTCGATTATCGACTCACCATGCCTTTTAGCTTGAATGCACTTTCTCTTTATTTCTCCTGCCGTACCCATTCTACAACTGCAAATATTCCTTATAAAATTCTATAACTTTTTATTTTCCGATCTATTTTAAAATTCTACTTTCTCCAAATATGATTATCCAGAATTGCAATCTCCCTCTCTTGGTATTATTTCCGTCATTTTTCATAAATGGTTTAATTAAGTTTTGACATTCATATTGCTTATAAAATTAGCAAGGTTTATTAAAGTTTATACTTTAATACGTTCGTCTTTTTATTCTTAGAGAGGTCCCCAAATCACCTTAGAGCGAGGTGTTTTTGTTTTTTGAAAGAGTAATCGTAATACGTATTGATTAGGTTTCTTGGCGTTTCAAATATTAATTTATTTTTTAATCTGTTTGTTTTTTTTTATTTTAGGTTAGAGTAGGAGGAATAACGATGCATTATTTCCTCGTTTAGCCACTTTGTATATTATGCTGTACATTGTATGCTTATCAGAATTAATTTCACTTGTTGAATATGTAATGTTACCATGAAGTACTCTTAAGTAAGTTTGAAAATCATATATTTATGTGTATGTGCTGAGTTCCAGGGGCTACGTCATATGAAAGGAGTGCGTGTCGTCGGACCATTTTCCGAATTTCGAGATTATACACCGCTTTCCCTTACTGGTTTTTTGATATTTTATTCCTTTATCAGTCGGGGGAGAAGGAAAAAGAAAGACGCTGGTTTCCTTCTTTCTCATTGGCGGAGAGGATAAATTCAGTTCCAGAAATAGTCTCGCCAGTATGGATTTTCTAATGGCTGAGAAAGGAAACTAAAATTTCTGAGGCTTTTACATTGCCGAATTTAATATTTTCCTCGCATATGTAGTAGCTCTTTTTGCTATTTAAGTCGCAATTTATGTGGGATACGTTCGGTCTGCAGAACTTACTTTATCCTATCCCCCGAACGAAAAGTTATGCAGAAATCTGGGCAACATGCAGATTATCATCTGCTCCTGGTCTGCGGTGATACTTTTGGTGAAATGTAGTGTCACCTATTTCAGAGATTCCCAGGGAATTATCGAACATGTTTCGCTAACACGCAACCAATTGCTTCCTTGACTAAATTACTTTTCGCGATGTGTTATATAATTTCTCTTTCAGCCACATTATAGATCTGTACATTTTATTGAAACAGTTATTTGTTAAATAAATATTCTCATCCATTCAATGTTTAATTCTCGTGCTTAAACATATGAGGAAAATCAAAATCTTAACCTTATTTGAAATAAAGAAGTTAAAATTTCCTTTTGTGGTACTCTTCCATAATATAACTCTCAGAACACCTTTGCAACTTTTTTATGAATAAAAGTATTTAAGAAAATTGACCTATTTTAAATAACACTTAGTCGTAAGCCATTTTTCTAGCCAATTTTTTAATGCCTGGGGAAATTTTATTTTCATTTTCAAATTTTCTCATTTTTATGAAGCCTAATCCAGATTAATTCTCGTACTCTTACAGAAGTCTAAGAGGGGCTTCATGCAGGATTTCGTCGTAATCATAGGTATTTACTGCTTGGGTTTCTATCACAATTTTGGGGACCTTCCATAACATGGTTGGTCGTATCGCATTGTCTCCTCCACCTGAATAGTTATGTGACTTTCACTCATGTTATGGAGAGCCGTCTATAGGAGGCTTAAGGCGAAACACTTTCTCAAGGTGTCCCGTAAGATGATCCACTTTCCCTTGGGCGTCAATTCTATTGTCTCTTCGTGAGATACTCCGAGCTTCGGGTCTAGATCCTTGTCGCATCTTCTTGGACCCTCTCCAAATCTAGCAATCTCAAATACTGAGGCCTCTCGGTGGTTCCTCCTTGCCGTGCTACTTGTTTATCGCCGTGATGTTCCTTTAAGCAAGTTTTCCAAATGGGATGCAACTCCTTCAGGTTTATAAAACGAATTTCTCGGAGAAAAGTGACGGAGTGAACATGGGAAGGCAGGAAGAAGGTAGTTTTTCAAGAAATCTGTCTTCTCTCATAAATTTCTGCTTACACTTGGAAAACCAAGGCTAGGAAAAAAGCTACTGAAATAAACACAATAAAAAGTTTTGCTTTCCAACAGGTATTTACATGTATAAAGATTACCGATGTCTAAACATAACCTGTTCAGGTCACTATATGCATACAATCTTTCGATGCGGCTACTAGACTTACTTTATTTCATAACTTTTGATCTTCATATTGTACATGAATGTAACACATGATTACAAAATGGATATATATCTTATGTTTCCGCAGATTTTATTTCATTCTACGCGATTCCAGAGAGAGTTAAATTAAAACAAAATTCATTGTCGCTATGACAGATGAGGAGAAAGTAACGTAAACTGGTTACGACCAAATATTAAGACGCATTAAAAAGGAAAACATTGTATTGGGAAAGGGGAGGGGAAAGAAAAAATAAAGGGGGTGGGGAAGAGGATTAGGGTGAGTCGTTTTAGTGGGAATAAGTTGGGATGTGGCAGGACGGGAAAGCAGGTTGGTATCTGGGCGTAGGGCGGAGAGAGAGGGAGAGAGATTAGAACAGAGGGGTGGAGCCATTCCCACCCTGGTATGATCTTCCTTCCGCTCTGAAGAACCTAATACTGCAGACCATACTTGAAAAACCACGTTGAAAAAAAATATGTTGTTTCTCAGGTGTGTACTATAATCCTCTGATGCTCTAATAATTTCTACTTGTTCAAGAGCGTCCATTTAAAGTCCTTTGTGGATGGTATGTAGCATTTAGAAAATAAAATCACTGGTATGGTTAAAATCCGATAAATATTTCGCAAAATGGGAGTTGGTGGTTGAATAATGGAAACATCTGAAATTTTCTTCGGTGCTTTAAACGATATTTCTGTACCGACTTGAACTGCGGTCATCGTAATTAGGATTTTACATGCATTGCATAAGCATTATGTTATGTGGGTCTCCTCCATTACACAACAGTTAGGCGTGGGTCTAGGGTACACAAAACTTCCACGAAGTGAAACCTTCCATCGTAGAAGTCCTACCTTCGTTTTAATCAGTATTTGCGGATTGAATATGCACTTTATTTCATATACCAAACAAAGCACTCCCTCTGAAATTTGGAGAAATCTGGAGGTTTAGTTTGGGAACATATTTAAAAATAGTTTTTGTCAGGCATTTCCTCCTAAATACATATATCGTATCCGGAAGTTCAGTTTGATTCTGACTCTTGTGGTGGCTCCAAGAGTCCCTTTTTGGGGGTTTCTTGCACGTGCCACGAGAAGTCCTTAATTGGGTCTTTACAGTGTTCTTGCCTTAGTATATCCTTAAGTAGTTTTATCTTCTGATCCCGCAAGGCAGATTCGCATAAGTTTGTACATGTGATAATCAACATAATGCTTTATTCATTGTCCCAAAAATAGCCATTTATGTCGTTACTGCATTTGTTTTTCTTATCGCACAATATATTTTTAATTTGTTTTTATTTTATCCCCAAAAGAGTTTACGCATGTCTTCAAGTAATTCTTTGTCTTTGGTAGCTAAAATGAATATATTATTATTGAGTGAATCATTATTATAAAAAAAAGCTTCAAAATCCACAATGAAATGGCATAGGTAATGGTATTTCCATATTAATATCTGTATCTACAAAATTGGAATTTCAAAGGCTCGGGAGAAAAAGAGCGTTCCCTTTATTCCACCTCCTATTTACAGAATGGCCGAAATAAACGCCTTAAGGTTAGCAGACCCGCCATATTACTTCGGCGGTACACCCCTTCCGTAAACTGTTGCTCCGCAAACGTTTACAGCTTCCAGAGCACGGGAGGCGGCCGGGGTAAGGCATCCGAGGAGGCGAAGGGCCATCGCGGGAAATGCAAGGGACATGTGGAAATGAGGAGGGCAGAAGTTGGGATTAACGAGGAGAAAAGCGAAAAAGCTCACACTAGGGGAAAGGAGGGGGGTGTGGGTGGTTAGGGTTTGCGGATCGCACGGGTTTTTGGAGGAATTGTCCCGCCGGTTAAGGAGGGGATGGGAATGCAGGAGGAGAAATGGTGTAGAGAGGAAGTTGAAAGGGCTTTAAGGGGAATGGCGCTGAGATGGCGAGATAAGGAACAGTCAGGCAGTTTTGGAAGAAAGGAAAGAATGGGAGGCAGGGTGGTGTGTGGGACCCTCATGAGACAGGATTAGTATTGGAATTGGATCGAGTGCAGCGTAGAGCAGC
>WURS02444464.1:0-14669 GCA_011762765.2 Rhinocypha anisoptera
TGTGGAAAGCTACACAGTCTTCTTCTTCATTGTCAAGATGAATTTCCACGCTGTCAAGCCTGAGACAATCGAGTTTATAAAGCGGAATTTATTTGAAGTAAACCAAATTTAATTTGATGATAAAAAACGGTACTAAAAAAAGACCCAAATATATACTACGAATTTCAAATGCACAAGAAATTCTAATCATTTCAGAAATAATGTCTAATTACGAATTCCACTATAAGGAAGGCGCATATAGGACGAATTTGATACACCAATTAATTGTTTCCGTTGTGTCTAAATGCATTCAAGTCTACCTCTTCTTAGCTATGGAAATATGTATGCAAAGGTAGTTAACGGAAATTTTATTATACTATTTGATTCCTCAAAAACTTTTTTTTCTAAGAGTACCACAATTTAAGTCTAAATAATTTACGATCTCCAATGACGTAGCAAAAATGAGAAATTTCCCTAATTCCTCTTTATGGTATTTTTCTGATAAAATAGGATGATTATCAACTTGAATGATGGAAGCTTTAATAAGTGACACTAATTCGGGTTTCAATGAGAATTTAAGACGCAGTAAAATTTTACAATGTTTTTATTTGTATGTTACAACTATCCAACTGATAGGTATTATCATTGGTAATCAATGGAAAAAATATACTTAAAAATAAATTAACTCATCATTCATTATTTATCAATTCAATCAAATCTACAATTAATTAACCCAATCGATCATTCCTCAAAGGTAATGTTTATGTTCAAGCGTACGTTAAATTTTGCATTCTCATAACTTTGCAGAGAATTTTCTTCATATTTCCTGTTCAATTTGATATCGGAACAAGAAATATTATAAACCTATTTCATCTCTCAAAGTGGACACTGATTTATCACGTATTGACGACGCATAAATCGTCATGGGAGCACCCACTTTTCAATTAACAATACTAGATAAAATCATTAACAATAAGTTTTTGCTATACTAAGCGATACTTAATCATATTGAAAAATTTATGTTCTAACAAAAAAAGACACCTATTACCAAGGGCAGTATTTCTAGAGTGAAAACCCGTACGAGCAACTCATCCTGCGTCACCACCCATAATATCCCAGATGGAATGCAATAACCATTACATCCCATGCAGTCTAATGGACTAATATAAGCATCAATAGATATTAAATGCAGATACTTACACACCGTGACCTCATAAATGACTTCCCTTCTCCTAATTCACTGCTTCGTCATACATTACGTAAAAATCAGCTCAAGTTGAAACAGAAAATATTCCATTAGAATACATATGAGAAGTTAGGAATATCCCTATTTAACTACCTTGGTAAGTACGGGCAATTTTTCTTCATGGTTGAAGACCCTAGAGAATAGTTTTTCGATGATATTCACAGGAGCATTACACAAATTACAAATAATTTAGAATAACTCAAGGATAAAATGTCTCGCCACCATTTGCATCACACTATTTTTCCATCGTCACCACTTGATTTCTTCTTCCGTTTATTCCGCAGCAGCACACCAATTTTTTTATCTACCTTCTGCGCTTATTTAAATTCCTTCCGCGCGTCACTGCCAGCAGAATTCCATTTCATCTTAACAACTGTTTCACTCAATATATTTTGCTTTCTGCAAACTGCCACTAAAAACATGTACCCTTCCCCTAACATTTCCAAAATGTCTTCGACCCTTTGTCTGATAATTTTATATTTACAATTCTTTCGCGCTGCTACTAAAAAACAGAGAGTTTAAGATCATCTTTTCCTGATATGGAAATATGTGCTTTCTATCCCAGTAAGAATCTTTCCACAGAGTGAAGCCTGAAACCGCCAAATCATCTCCTCATTTCAAAGACCGAATTTTGAATGTTGACAATATACGTTAAAAAAATTAGCTTTTCATTATAATGCTCCACAGACATACGTACTGGATTTGAACGTTAAGTCACGCCTTATCAGGAACATAAAATATATAAGTAAAGAACGAGATTCACCTCCTTAAAATCCTACATTTTTTATTACCATTGGTCACAACTGCTAGATTTCAACGATAATTCCATCCAGATTTACGAAATCATAAGTCAATTAACATTTTTCATTTACATTGTCAAGCCGATTTACAAATGGTTGAAGCAAAGATGGCGTTCTGGTGTTATTCTTTATCTGTAATAATATTTTCATTACTACTGTAGCATTAGATTTCCGCCTTCCCATCACTGACCTTCAACTACCTACTTAATAACTTTTTCGCCATTCTTTAGTTTATGATTCTCAGAATGAACTTTCCCGATCTAATCATGTCTTAATATTATCCTCACTTATCGCACCTGAGAAAGCGATGATAAGGAATTCGAAAAATTAAATCATTTTTTAAGGAAATGTGTTTGAAAACGGATTCTTCCAGAGTAAGAAAGGATATTCAAAGGTATACTAGAAAGATCTCCACACTAACCTATATGCCTGAAAAATAAAAATCAGGAGGCTTTAATCATATGGGCGTCTTACTTCTTCGCTCCGTCATGGGGCATTTAATTTTAGAAGGAACTACTTTTAGGAGACTTCCTTAACTTTCATCATTTCTCCATTTCTCATTTGTCAGAATAAAAAATGACTGACAGTACTGTCAGTCATTAAATACTGCTTCTCCTTTGAAATTCATCTTACATGATGATCAAAACACCGTTTCTGCTGGTGTCCATTGCTCAAGAATGTAGTGATGGATGAGGGTGAAAATATAATAAAATACCTAAGTAATAGCGGAAGGGAAAACAAGATCAATAATGCGACATTTTCATTTTATTTTCAAGGGCCAAGGACAGAGCCGAGGGATGCTGGAGTGGTGTAAGTATAAAATAAACTTATTAATCCCTATAGTCCACCGGTTTTACAATATAATGGGAGAATTTAGTTCTATATTTATAATATGAACATTTTTTAGTTTCAATAGCTTTGAGGAATCCTTGTTTCCCCTACAGATTTCTAACCTTACGCTACAAAACACATCTAACAATGGAAATAGGGTGCATTCGCATGGATGACGACGGTTGGTAATTCCTTCAATTTATGTGAAATCTGTGAAAGGCATCGTCATTGAGGCTTTAGCACCCGTATGTCAGAAAATATTTAAACAAATGTTGTGAGTGAAAGTGCAACACGTCCATTATATTAATTAAATGGTGATACTTACCTTCAATACTGCGATATGTAATTATAAATTTTTAATTGTCTACAGTTTCAGATAATCTCTTTGTTTCAAGCTCTTTACGATAACCGTTCGCAAACTGAATTTTATTTGACTATTCTACTTGTGCTATTTTGTTTTTAGGAAAAGTTACGATGTCCTTATATGTTTTACTTGCAAGATTTGACCCTAGAGTGGCATCTATAAACGAGAACAGCCATGAGAAATTTTGCAGCATGAAACTATCTCTAAAAACTGTTTCTGCAAAAAATTTTTCATCTGCAATAGACCATATGAATTAATATAAGTATTGTAAATAAGTAATTACTAAACAATGATCCTTAATAAGCATTCCTTTCTAATAATAGTCCTCTCTCTTCCTTGTCACTCAGATCAACTCACTTTTTCTTAAGTTTCAAAAAATATTAAATTTTGTACGTATTGATTGGTAATTATTGCTAGTTTTAGAGGGTACAATACAATACTTCTACAGCATAACACAGATAAATATAAATGTCGTTTCCTTTTGTTCATAAAATGCAATCACTTCAGCAAACCTTCAAGGCAGATGTATCATGTTATAGTAAATAATAGTTTGGATGAATATAATATTATTACTTCTGTTTTTTTATGTTTATGCTTACCAAGGCTATCATTGGTCATTACGGTTAATTTGCAAAGCGCATTCATGAAGCCGTTATGTACATTCAATAAATGCTTTCGGTTTAAATTCTTTTGGACATTCGTTTTAGCCCTATAATATTTAGATGGTGACGGCAATCCGTAATCCCTACACCAGATGATGACGGTAATCCGTCGAAACCGATCGTGTTGATAATATTCTGTAGAAATGAAACCAAGGAAACCTACATATAATTTGTGTAATTATTGAATTTCACCAAGTGATGGCCTCCTCAGTGGATTTTACTATAATATTTAGTTTGTAACTGAAATCCTGATTTAAAACATGACCATAACGTATTTTCAAATTTCCCTTTCCGATTTGGCTCATAAGCAATGAATTATAACTACATTTTCCCAGAAATAATGGCAAAGGAAATAATATTATTTTTCATAAGCTCACATCCAGAAGTCGTTTAGCGCACACAAAAAACGGTCGGCTTTGGATAAGATGGGTAAATCTCAATCCCATTTCCCAATTATTCTGTTCTAATTCATAGTACATTGTTTCTTAGCTATGTTTTATTATTTAACTGATGTCTTCAGGGGTTGTTTTTTTAGTTTTAGTCGCTGAACTGTTATTCTGAGTAGTAAATTAGTTTAACATAATAAAGAAAAGATATGACTCCTAAATGTTATTAACAGCAAATTTTGTAATCACCAGATTATTATACTAGAAACTTCTTGCCACTTTTTCAACCCATCCTTTCTCTCCCAGCCAAATACGTAATTCGCATACTCCCTGATATTACGTAAAATTCCTCCACTATTAAATAAATGGTTAAGGACGAATGGGCTTTAATTACGCATCTTATTAAAATCTCGTGCCAATGGCATATTACGTCAAACGTTTCCCAATTCGTGTGACATAGCATGCATGAATCGCTATTCATTATTTATATACTCATATAAAAAATAATGTTTTCTTCTGAATCCATTTGATTTTTTTGATCAGATAAAGCGATTATATTACTTCCGAGAACAAAGCACGGAATGAGAACTTTGAAGGAACAGTATGAGGTAAATTCTCTTGGATTCCTAGGTTCTCCGAGACATTTTCCCTTTAAAATAACAGACACAATTACGTATTTCTCATCATATCCCCAGGTCAGTGACTTCCCTTAGAAGCTGACTTCAAAGTCCCATCGATTATCGTTACCCTTGTCTTTAAGTGAGACAATATCTACCGTCCCATGACATCCGGCCGTAGCAATGAATGGAAACCTAAAAGCATAATTGATTTCTTACGTAACACTTTCTCCAGATCCTTGAACTTGACAAGCAACTGTGACAAATTACCATCCACCCAGATCGCCTTAGGAGATATAGTCCCATCCAGTGAGGATAGATGGGAAAATATTACCATCTCACGCAGTAAATGGATACAAGAAAATGAATCCAAAATGCATTATTCCCGATATTATGCATAAAATTTGGAAAAATTTAGCAGTACAACGCTAAGAAAATGCCATATTTCAGTTTTTATAATGACGTTTTGACAGATTTATCTTTACTATTTACGTATTCTAATACCAACAAAATTACGAATTGTGATAGCATTCCATGAGAATGGATCTCACGAAATAACTATTAGGTATGGAGCGAAACCGGTAATAAATTTAAGAATGCTATTCCCTAATATCTATGGGATAACAAAAATATCGTAAAATATTTATTGCAACTACAAGAAAGATCATATAGGCTTAATAGGGAATTTTCGTAGCATATATGCTCTGAGTACTTACAGAGCCGTCGAAAAAACTCTTACACTATTAACGGTATATACAGTAATTCCTACAAGTATAACGTCCTGTATGTAACGACGATCAACACTCATTGGACTATATCTGAATTATTTTGATACAGGGTACAAAAGGGACGGGAATTAAATTTAATTATGAGAAATCCTCTGTGGTAAATGACGTTAAAGGAATGGTTCCGTAAAATAATTTTGCAATATTCGTATGCTACATGGGGTTGACATAGAAACGGTTTAGGCTCTCGGTTGTCATAAAAATTAGGTGAACATTAATAACAGCTATTATTAAGGCCCCCGTGCATGAAAAAAACGGGACATTGAAATAAAAATTATTGAAACCTATGAATTATTTTCTGAAGATTTATAGGTTCGGAAACGTTCTCAAGGTAGACCGGTTGAATATATGTTATACCGCTTGGTTATGAATGTATGAATGAGTGTATCGCATCCGACCGAAGAAAGCATCGAGAGTGGCTTCGATAAGATAAAATGCAAGGAAACCAGTGCGCTAAAACTTGCTAAGATAAAAAATAAGCTCCTCATTACTTACATTTCTGAGCTGTATTTCATTAAAGTTAGACAATATTTTAAAATTAGAAGAACTGGAGAGAGGCATCATCTAAACATTGGACTAGGCAGGAATTAGGGGACCCGATTCCCAGGAGTTGGATTAATTTTTCGAACCCCAATTGTAATTGGGTGAGAGAAGAAGGAAAATAAAATCAGAGGAAGAAGTAAAGGTTCAATATTGACCAAAAACAATGGTTCGTGATTTCTAAAGTTCCTCCACTGCAATTCTTAAGAAGAAAAATAACCAGTTACTTCCTATTCTTCCGACTGGAGCCCCTTGCTCACGATTGCGCTAGACTTATTAGTACTGGAGAGATAATTCCATTTAAACTTTTTTAAACATGAGGACTCTGAATTAATATCTGATGCTTTCCCGGGGAATGGTGTTTCCGAAGTCTTCTCGGGTTTTCCACCGGGTCAGGGGTTCCATTCTGGTCGACGCGAAATTTCGATCCTCGACTCGAGGGTGTTCATCAGGGTTGTTGAGAGAGGATTCTTCATTGACCTGTTCTGAATGTAATCGGCAATCACAGCACGTACATCGTCTTTTCCTGTGGGCATTCATATGCCCGACCAAAAAGAGAGACAGAAATCCGAAAATGACCTTCCTTCGCGACAATGTTAAGGAGCTGGTGGGCCGCAAAGAATCTGTTTCGTTTCTTTTCAAATAAATAAAAGTCTTAGAGAAACCAAAATGTTTGCAATTAGCATCAGCAAGGACTTATTCGGGACTAAATGTAAAATTTTATGGACCATGAATTCATTACGTAAGAAAATTAAGAGTCACAGGGTTGCCATAGAGGATTGAATGCTACAATTTCGGTCACTTCGTTGTGTTGTTTTATGTGGTACGTCGATGGCTACAGTCACTTAGCACTTCCTAAAAACTGTCTAAAACCCGGAAGAACGAACAAAGAAATTATTTCTGAGGCGGGACTCAAACCCACGACACTCGGGGGAGAGGACAACTTCTTCCTATTCCACAGATCTACAGCCAGGTGTGGGCCTTGGCTTCCTCTATAATCTTCCTCTCTCTATTCCGTTCTTTTTTCTTTCTCCCTACATCTCACGACTCCTATTGCCTTCAGGTCTTCCTCCAAATCCTGTAGCCATATCACTTCCGTGGTCTCTTCCTGACCCCTTCCATCCTGCTACTGAAAATTAATTTGGGCATTCTGTCAATTTCCATTCTTTCCACATGACCCAACCATGCCGGTGGTAGTGCCTTGGCCGACCGGGTTAGCCTGGTGGGTAGCGTGCTCGACGGCTAACTCAAAGGTCGCGGGATTGAGTCCCACCCATGGGTGTTGTGTTTGTCCAGATGGGCTTTTTTATATGACTTGAAGAGGTGCGAAATGACCATAGCCGTCGGTGCACTTTATAAACAAACATACTTCTACTAAGTATTACCTTTGAGAATCTATGTCCTTCTCTTCCAGAATTTCATTTATCTCCATTCTCATCCTAACTCTCTATCTCTCTCCTTCTTCTCTAATTTGGCCATAGATTCCTCCGTATGATCTTTTTTTCAAATTTTCTGAGAATTTCTTCACCATGTTTTGAAAAAGTCCACCTCTGACCCATAAATTACTACTGGCCTTATCAGAGTTTTGTAAATTTTCAGTTTTGTGTTCCTTGACAACAACGTTGATTTGAGGAGAGGTACATTTGCCAAATAGGCTTTGTAGCCTTATATTTATGGTTGATCTCATCAGACAGCCATTGTCAGCTGGCACCTGGAAAATGCAATATAAAGTGATGGTTGTTGTGATAGGTTTAAATTTCGTTTTCCTTTTCATCGTCTCATAATTTACGACCAGGAACGAATGAGATCGAAACAACATATTACTCCCAGCATACAGACTGTGTAATGTTCTCCTCTTTATCTTTTAATGTATCTCACAGTGAGAATTAATAATCCCCCGTCGTGCCCATGGGTCGCCGGATTTCTTATTAATTAATCAGCGTTTTCACACAGCACAAGGAAAAGTGTTACTTCAAAGAATTAAAAAAAACCATAGGCAGGACGTTGCATCAATTACGTAAGCTCACCAAATTTTCTCCGCCCTTTGTCAACAGCTTCATCATATAATCTCCACCCGCTGTTTTTATGAGCTTCCACCCCCCCTCCACCTCCTCCGTACCCCGCCGCACCCCATTTAACCGTTACTCCACCACGCGGAAAGAACGAAGCCCTTCGCTCAATTGATCCCATTGCTTTACTGCTTTCTCCGATGGCCAGTGCTCGAGGGGGGCAGTCACTCAATGGTGAATGCACTTGCGTTCGCCCCAGCGATCGCTGCACACTGTGAGTCCCTCTTCCATTCCCCCCCAGCGTCGCGTCGCTCGGAATCGTTCGGGACTCCCTCGCTTTTACGTACCTCTGGGAATCCATAAACCCGGTGACACATGAACAAACACACACACAAACTTTAGAGAGCAAGGATCTCGGACGCCCCTTCCACTCACACCCGAATGCCTCACAAATCAAAGCTATGACCAATCGACGAGAGGACTTGTGTTTGTCCAGAAGGCGAATGAGTCGACCGGACGTCAACATGCGGGAATCGCGTTCCGCTATATCTCGAACGATTCATCCTTCCGTCGGTCACCGAAACCGCGTGCCACACAGCGGGATCCCCAAGCGATAGCGATAGAATATTTGCTGTGATTTAAAAAAAAAAGACTGACATCCGTATTTGCAATTCCTGGCAGGGTGCATCAAACCTTCCACGCAAACTTTCCGGCCGATAGGAACTCCGGATTATCTACTGGGCGAGAAATTAAGAAATTTTTAAATTAATTCTGATCATTAGATACTCCGAGGTTAACCGACCACTAAAGATTGCTAAAAAAAATGTTGCAATCATGCGGCGGGGACCGGTCGATCGATTTATCGTGAAACCTCGGCATTACGTAAGCCGGGATGGACTTCGACTGTCGTTCCCAGAATGATAAAAGTGGAAAATACTTCAATTATCGCTCGGAAAAAGCAAATCCAGAAAAAAACACCTCTTGAGAACTCTTAGGATTTCACAAACGTAGTCAAGCCAGGGACTCGGTTCAAAAATCAACATCAAGACGATCGTCCAAGAAGACCAATTCAAATATTTGAATTTTTCTACTATGTTCGTGAAATGAATTGGAACTTTCAATCCGTAGCAATCCAATTCTCCTGCAAACATTCGCGCGCAGTATGAGTCGGAACGATCATGGTCACTAGAAAAGAAATTCCAAGGGATGGGTGAGGATTTATGTTAAACATGTAAACTTAACTACATCGAAGGGTCTATCGTGACCATAATAATAGAGATGACGAGGAAAACGTGAGGAAACTACATGACATAAAAGGCAATGAATGAATGAATACAATGATTTTTGGCTGGGTATTTCCAGTGCCATTTATTGACATAACAGGATACGGTTCGCGCGAAAACTCCTAATCTCAAGATTGTATTTCAATCTCGAGATAACGGATAACGGGAAGAAAAATTATAAAACGCCCTTTTAATCTTCTTAAAACTTCACTTGATGGCATTTTACTGCCGTAAACTATACTCAAGTGTTCCATATTACACCCTGCGTATCTTTTACGTGCTCGCAGTCCCACTGGATCGCTCGGAAATATTAGTCCGAAATTCGTAAATCTTTATAGATTTCTTAAATATTCATCATATCACGTCTATTCGACCGTTTTCGGTGGCGGTGTCTTACGTTAGGAGCATAGGAAGTACATGGTCGTGAACATAATCGAAATTCCAGTTATCATTGAATTTGAAAGTGGAAAATCTTCAAGTGTTTGCGATAGTCGAAGCACAATTGGAAATCTTATTGAGAGCGTGATGACCACGAGCTATATATACACACGAGCACGTCCTCCGTTACGGAAATCCGTCAAGGGTAGAGTGGCGAACGAGTGCGAAGGGCGGATTCTCCTCGGGTGAAACAAGAGTAGCAAAATCTCTCGGGGGCGGTACTACTGCATGAGTACATCCCCCGGGAAGGAAAGCGAATCTTCAAGGAAACGCGCACCGACGCCGCCGACAATTGATGCGCAGCCCCGGGGCGAAACGAGTCCCTTTAACGAGGGGAGCATTTAACGACGGCCGACGCCACGCGTTCTGCCAAATGGCACTAGCAGCCGTCGATTGGATGGAGCAAAGGGAAGGCGCGGTGTGTGTGCCGAGTGAGTGCGTCGCAGTTGTGTCCACCCCGTCCCGTCAATCGAGGGAAATCTACGCGACGAAGTGCGTGCCGCGAGGGAACACAATTGGACGGTCGGTCAACGGGCAAGAGGGGACACCTGGAAAGAGGGGGTCATGGAGGGGGTGGGGCGAGGGAGAGGGAGAGTGAGAGAGAAAGGGAGAGAAGCGGTGCGAGGTTGGAGAGAGAGAGAGAGGGGCAGAGAGAGAGGAATAGAATACATTTATTTCGTTCCGTGGCAACGAGGCCACTTAAGAACAAGAAAGTTTTAACATCAAAAAAGAAAAAAAACAACAAAAACAGAAAAACACAGACCATAGGAAAATTACAAAAATTTTAATTACATACACATAGATAGAATTTCTAATTTTAAGAATAATACAAAACAATTAGAACTGAGTAACATTACGTCTCTAGGAGGTTCTTGGAATATAGCGATTTAAAACTTCTATTATTTCTTACATTTTTCAATGATACAGGTAACCTGTTCCATAATTTTACTGCTGAAATAAGGAATGACTTTTCGTATGTTGTTGCCCGATGAAGAGGGAAGTAAAGCGTTGAAGGACTTAGCCTACTTGAACGACTGAATTGTATATTGAACATTGTATATTGATTATAGGAGAAAGAGGGAGAGGAAGAGAGGTGGGGAAGAAAGAGGGGAAGAGAGGGGGAAAGAGAGGAGAGGAGAGGGAGGGATAAAAAGGGAGAAAGAGGAAGAGAGAGAGAAATGTAGAGAGAAAGGGAGAGAAGTAGTGCGAGGGCGAGAGAGAGAGGGGCAGAGAAGAGATAGGGAGAGGGAGAGAGAGTGAGGGGTCATGGAGGGAGTGCGGCGAGGGAGACGCTACTTCGGGGATAATGGGGAGACTGCCCTAAAAGGACAAAGACACGGGGGAGAGAGGAAGGCATGGCCAGAGGGACGAGGAGGGGTAGTGAAACCGAGAGGGGAACGGAGACACCTAATGAGCGCGCCGTGTCGCGTCAGCCGCCTCACATCTGCATATAAGATATTCCTTTACTCACTTAATGTCCTCGCTTAGTTTCACCCTCTAATCAAGAAGAGTAGCCGAGCCTCTCGTTCTTGTTGTGGCGATCAATCGTTTGATTTTTTTTATCCCTCTAAGTGCAAATGTGAGTAAACGCGCCCAGGAAGTTTTTCTCCGTTGATAAGCGTCTGTGGTGCAAATCGAGTCACTTGTGATTTCCACGTGATATAGATTGGATGGAATCGGTTACGGAAAAATTAATAGGTACACGCCAGCCAAATAACCTCTTTTTGATATTTTTATATTGGCACACATTTTTACACGGCTTAAAGTGATTTATTTTTACGACCCTTAGAAGGACGTTTAAACTAGAAGAAATAAATTCATCTCAATGTCAATTACACTGGAAAAATTATATTGATAATATGACTAGATACCTTTTCCAATATTATTTATGCTTCTATTAGGAAGTCATTCGTCCCCCAGGTGTATGATTTACTGTCTTCCTCATCTCATTACAGTGGGCATTTCTTTAAGAAATCATTATGCCCCTCAGATTTTACTCTTTCATCGGGCTTGGACCAAATATTGTTTCCGTTATTTGTCAGGCGGCATCGGAAACAATTACAGTCATCCTCTTAACTTCCGAAAGCTTAATTTGCAATAACAAATTAATGCGACTCAGCACCAAACCTCCTCCGTTCCACCGCAATTTCCTTTTCCCAATCCCATTCACTCTGAGGAATTCCCTATTAACGCACCTGAAATGAAGGCTTCTCTCATCCGTCTCGCTCGCTCTCCGCCTCCCCCACCCCATCGTCGAATTCCTCCCCTCTCACTCCGTTCCGCGAAGGGATACCCCTCATAAACGTTCGGTCGGCGCTATTTCCTACCTCCTAGTTCCCTTCCCTAATTAAATTCAGCCCACTACTTGGAATTGTCACGCTGCATTCCTTCCCTTCTGTATGCATTCTGGGACATTCTCCAATCAATTAACATCGGAGGGAAAGCTCACAGACGCGATGCCCTTGAAGTGTTCAGATCTTCCTCGGAGTGAAATTCAACTGCAAAAATGCATGCCGGTAGACGAAAACTAAATTTTGCCAGTGCTGTGTGGCCACAGGTGAAATCACATAAATAAATATCGCCTAACAGAAACACCTGGCATCGCCTTTGTAGAATTTTTATATTTATGAAGTTTTTATTAATGTATTTTAACCTAATGAATCAAAAACTATGTTTGAGTTTGCTGTGTGCTGGATTTTTGAAAATGCTGCCTGAAATACTTGGAATTATTTTAATAAGAAGAATTATTTGAATAACGGATTGCGTATGAGTATTGTGATATGTGAGTCACGGAGTGCTTGCGGTAGTAGTCATGAAGAGAATTACATGAGGGGGTTGGCTGGTATTAATTTGTGAATTTTGGATCATCAGATAAAATTGTGGAATCCTGGGATTATAGGGTAAGGTGAAGGATATACGTTATCATACCCCCGAACGACTCTTCACTCCTCTGCATCCATTGCAAACATTATATCTACTTCTTTATTTCCAATGCATGCTCTCCTTTCCTGTAATTTTGTAAATTAGTCGAAAAAGGTGCAGCGCGACCACTGAAATTTTGGAAGAAAAAGTGTTCTCTGTTTATTTTTGAGTATCTCGGTAGTGTTATATATACGTGTGAACATTTCAACGTTTACTTTATACATATATAACAATATATATATATATATATGGTCACAATAAGTAAATATTTCCTAGATGATTTGATAAAATAAAATTCATCCAAAGCAATCTACGAGGCGCAGTCAGAAATGAATTAAAAAATATAAATCCATAAATGAATTTTTAAAAACACTGCTCTCCATGGAACAAATTCAATATTCGAGACAAAAGCATTTAATGTCGTTGTTTCCCTAGGGGAATGGAGTATATCTCATAACGCCATCCCAATTTTAAATCGATAAGAAAAAAAAACGTGCAAACCCTGGATTTTCTGTTATTCATACGAAAGAATGTAATTAATCCACATGGAATCGAATACCAATCGGGGGTTTGCATGTTGATTGACAGTAATTCCCTTTATGACTGCAATAGAGTAGTTGCGTTTTTCCAAACTCAAATCCTTAATTTTGGTCGTATTCCTCACGGCATAGGATTTTGTACTAATATTTATACTTGAATTAATTGTTTTTTTATTTTTTGAATTTTCGCCATTATTACGATTTTGTTCATTCGTTGTTAGCAAAACATATTCCACTTTTAAGACTCCGGTAGGTATTTGTAATTAATTTTTAACTATGAATTCTCCTTTAATAGTGCCCTATTTAGATAAGGTAAATTTATTAAATTAAAACTTTTATTTAAAAGATTTCATGTATATATATTTATATATATATATACATAACACAGAAAGCTTAATAAATTAACAATTCATTTTTAACAATCTTTTTAAAAGTTCTAGCGCTCAGGTTAAGTTGATATTTTTAATATTTACGGATAAGGAAATGTGAATTTAAAGCGGATATACTATACTAAGTTTGAATTTCTGAAACAATAACTTTCATAAGTTTCTCTATTTATTTATTACTTTTGAAATTCTTTAAAATATTTTCTATTAATACGAACATATTTTAATCCAAAATCCAGAGAAAAGTATCGATATTTACAAATACATACAATGAATATTAAATTCATGAATTCCTTATTATAAACGAATTAAAACAATATATATGCATAAATATATTATTGAATTTATATTAAAACGTCATTTCTCTTAAAGGAGTAACAGTTTTTCTGCATCAATACATGATCGTTTCTTACATGTTTTTGATGCAGCTCAAACGTTATAACAGCTCGTTCCCTAGGGATCTCCAAGAGAAAACGCAACCACCCTGCGCCAAAGCTGACGTGATGGGAAATGCCTTCTTTTATTACAGACGTGCCATTTACACTTCAATTTATGCTTCGCAATGCAGAAGCGGACACGCTTTTAAACTCACACACCACGGGAATAAAACGTTGGCGGTACTATGTGTTTTCGGTTTTCAGCATGAGACGCAATTAATCAGCCCCTCTTGATTCTGGCTCGGGACTATTTGTTTGCCCCCGAACGTCCTATGCAATTGCATACGCGCGATTTCACTCGCCTCCCATCCTTCCCCCCTTCCTCTCCCACTGCGCCTGCCGTCCCTTTCCGCCCCCTCTAATCCCCCCTCCCTCTCCCCCACAGAGTGCACAGATTCGATATCTCACCCGTCGAACCCTCTCCGTCCCCAGTCTCATCTTGTGT
>WURS02444475.1:0-14668 GCA_011762765.2 Rhinocypha anisoptera
CCCCCCCCCCCCCCCCCCCCCCCCCCCCCCCCCTCCGCTCCATTGACCACCAATCACCCCACATTTTTACCTAACTCTCCCCTCCCTGGATTTGTATATATATAGCCGGAATTTTCTGAATACCTCACCTGATGATGTCGCTACGCGATGAAACCCGGGTCGTAAAAAATAAAATTATATGTGGAAAGTGCAAAGTATTTTCTTCTCTCGCTATGAAGGATTTCCACAAAGTTAAACCTGAGACTGTTTCTTCCATATAAATTAGTTTAATTTAAAACTGATTTTGTAAATGGTTCATTCTTTCATCAAAGAAATTATGAGGATGAATAGCATGAATGTTTGTGCAAATCATTATTATTCGTGCTAATATTCGTGGCCAATCTTTTTTCCAGAGCATTCCAGTAACTGGTCAAACACTCTGGTGCCCACTGGAGAAAAAGGGAAAGGCAAAGATACAGGGAATGGTCAAGTTGAAGCTCGCCGTGGGTGCAGTCAAGAACAGCCAGGTTGCCATGCAGGAGCACCGCAGCCTCTTGAAAGTACTCTTACTCTACGAACTGGAGAGTAAAAAGGTGTGTCTATTTATATGGTTACCAATTCATACGGAAATGCATGGCAGCTGTTGGAAGTTCAGTAAAATTTGCTCATTGAAATGAAATTTCCTTTTTTTAATGAGCTTCCAGCTTAAGACATCTCTTTTTCAAATCAAAATTAAAATCATCAAAACTAGTTTATTTTATTAACAAATAATAATATCTTAAAAAATTAGGAAATACTATGTATATTAATAAATATTTTTACCCATTTTTAAAAGCATATCAAAAGAGAAAATATTTGTGTAACTACCCTTGTTTTATTACAGCTTCATAAATAATTATTGAGGACATGTGTATTGGAGATTTATTAAAAAATGTAACAGCTGCAACATATTCCTTTGTCAACTCAAGTAATTAGGTACATCATAATTCCAAAGAAAACAAAACTAGCAGAGTCCTATATGGTTTCAACATATCAGTATAATGCCATGTATAATTATTTTTATCTTTCAGATTTTAAAATGTGACAATATATGCATTTTTAATCCATTACAAACCGTATTAATTTTAATTCTATTTGACATGCAAATTAATTTATCATTCAATGTTTATATATTAATTCACTGTTTTATTGTGGTTTCCTTATGTTTATAGTCTGGCATTGGCTAATTTACTAAGTGAGTCAATTTTTTATGGCTATCAGATTGTTTTTAGCTTTCAGAGAGTGTTTGTAGATTAGATTAAGTTAGAGACTGTCATGTGTTTTAATCTAAATTTTGTTTCCAGTCAACATTGTCTTTATATCACAGAATATAGGTATTCACTTGATTTTTCAGTCTAATTATATAGGCACACATATGATGAGCTCAAGAGTGAAGATATTGATTATGAATGTAATATTCCTTCCCTTTACTATTAAAGCCTTGCTCCCCTGTAATTCACTTACATCTTACATAATTAGCTCAACTTTAATGTATTATTGCTCTGATATAGGACTTGGATCAATTTAAAATTCTATTGAAATTGCTGTGATTAGAGTCCATTTCAAATTACTTGGCTCGTGTGGGAAGGTGGGGCCAGATAGGAGGAGGAGCTTGAAGCCAGTCATGTGGTTTTGAGGTAACCAATAGGAGCATGGGTGGGGAAATTTCTCTTCTTGGGATCTCGGTCTTACTCTGGCTTTTTTATGTAAAGATATGTTCCGTGCCTGCTGTTTTTCCCTGTGTTCTGAGTATTCAACATCTGTGCTTACAGTATGGCTGTGTGATATCAAAGAAGAGTAGGTGGAAAGAAAGAGGAAGATGATTACGATTTAGCCAGGCCATTATGAAAATATATTAAGTTGTTGCTTTGATTTTGATGGGCTTAAGAAATATTAAATTTTATAGCTTATTTATTCTGTATTATCCACCACAAATTGTCCTTCTGAGCATAGATATTAGGTTAATATCTATAATATGCTTGCATCAAGTTATTCGCCGAATTGCTTGCCTAAAACCTTTCGTTCTATATATCTTATGCAATGGCATATGTATATTTGACAATGCCTTGCTGTCGTTCGCACCTCCCCTACCTCACCCATTCCACAAATTTCCCCTCTCTCATGAGAGTAAACAGGAGCAGAAGGAAATGGCCAAAAGCTCACAAGCCAAGTCTTTTGAAATGGACTATAGTGATGTAAAGTGTGAGCGTTCACCAGAATGAAATGGTAAAAAAATTAGGTGATTCTTCTCCATCCTAAAAATAGAACTTTGGGAAAGTGTTTGTCAAAACATCAATTATAATAATGATATTTCCCATTGTTCCAAAGGTCTAATGCATAACATAGTACACGTTTATAAAAAGATTTGTGTATGTGGTATCAGTTAAGTCAGATTATTAACTATGAAATTGGAAGATAAGAAAAAAGATTTTGACCACAGTCACTTTGTTTTTTATTTATAGTGATCCAGAAACGCCTTTGGAATTGCAATAAGGTAATCCGTTGTACCAACCTTTGCTCAAATTCCACTTACCCCTTGTGACTGATATTCTTGTGTGATTTTCTTCCATCCAAATCAGGAGTTTTGCCTCATGAAAAAATTTGTGAAAAAGAAATCTTCCCAAATTCATGGTGACCATTTTAATCTTACAGCTCTCCTCCTTCTTTGATTCATTGGATGGTCTGGCCAGCTCAAAATCAGTATGTACCTGCCTGATGATTAAGTTTGAAAATAGGTAGTTTTTCTTGAGTCTTGGCAGAAGTAAATCCAATATTCTTGATTAGATTTGAGTAGGTGGGCATTTCTTGGAAAATGTTTCTGGGGAAAAGGAATTGTATTGGAATGAAAAGGAAAAGTAATATTGGAATGGATTTGTTATTTTTCATTTTAATAAGTTCTTATTTGTTAATTTTATCTATATGTTATTGTGATAGTCTTTAATAAATTTATTCTATATTCTAATTATTTTATATTTCAATATTTTATGTCTACTTGTGTTAGTTATGCATGCCAATGTTCTGTGCCTAACTGGCAAGCTGTATGAGCTAATCCCCATAACACTTACCATAAATAATACTCATGCAGTCCACCCATTTGTAACATGTTTAAAATCCATGTCTATACTCTGCACTCCACAATCCACATCTATCTCCCACTATACTACATGTTGCCCTCTCTCTGGATGTGGAATGTGCATTTCTACGTTTTGTCAAGCAACTGGGGAGAATATGTACGTACAACTTCCTCCTTTGTACCCTCTCTAGACCCTCTCCAAATTTTATCACTCGACCTCTCAAAGAAAGTTTCAAATGGTCACGCTTTCTCATTGTTCTGGTGTATAGTACCCCTTTCCAGTGCCATTTGGGAAGGTTCACTACCCTCCGAAGTTTGACAAATGCATTCCATCTGCTAAGTTTTGGGATATTCTCTTCTGACCCACCCTTGTCATTTCCCTTAGTTTTCTCCAAGTTTATGTAGAATGCTGGTTAAAAATTAAAATATTTGCATTCTGTTTGGTATCGAATTAATAAGAAATTATCAAGGAAAGGTAATATGGAGTGAATATTTGGATATATTTTTGAATGAAATAGTTTGCAGTGGAAATTGAGAAAGCCCCATTCTGGAACAATAAGAGATTATGACCTTTCTTTTTGAAAGGTCGGGTCATAAAATTCGGAGAGGGTCTAGAGAGGGCACTACGAAGGAGGCAATCATACGTACATCTCTCTACACAGTCACCTGCCAAAAACATAAATATACCTATTCAGTAGCCTAGGGACAGTGGGTAAGGTGTTGAAGGGGGTAGATGTCATTTAAGGAGAGTGTTGATTCTCAAGCGGTGTTACAAGGGGTTACTTCAGGGTGTTTGTCCCTCCATTTAATTGTTCAGTCTTTCCCGCCTTCTCCCTTCCTTTCTAAACCTGGTTTTTTCACATTCCTTCCTGATCTCCACAATAAATTCTAATCCTAATTGAGATACTTGGGACCTGAAGACTCAGAAGTGAGTTTCCAAATTATAGTTGATAATATTACCTTATCATCTTACCTTTAATTGGTAATGGACCTACCTTTAATTGATAGAAGACCATACGATATTATGAAATATTTTTTGTAAACACTTACAATACAACCTACCTTTAACTCATTATGATAAGTGTAATCTTTATTTATCATAAGATAGAAGGAGTTATCCTAAATAAATATCCTCAATTATTAACAGCACGAACATATGCATACTACGTACGTAATGACAAATCAGTTCACATTTTGAAAACCTAGTCACTTGTGTTGGCTATTCATGGATGCTGCAACTTACTTTGCTTTGATTGATAAGCAGTGAAATAATTTAATTTTTAATTTTGAGACATTGACACTAGATGCCAAAGCATGTACATAGTTTGTAAAACAATATGATGACCATGCATTTCACAGAATCTTGGATCTTGGCCAATCAAAAACATGAAGTAGCTGGTCAGCTTGGAGCATTAACCTAGAATTGAATGTTGTAGATAGTAAAGTTATGTTTCTAGTTTATAATGAGATGTGGCAGGCTTATATATTTGATATTATGTTTGGGTAGTTTTAGCTATAGTGATATCTGATTCTCTTCAGATAGTTGTAAACATTCTGGTATTCTCTGGCAATATTTTGGTTACATTAATCGCTATCAGTACATTTTTAGGTAGTTACTTAGCTAATTATTGACTTAAAGTGAATGAAAGGTGAAGGACACATGAAAAAATGTGTGACAATTCAATGCAGTTATTTATTTTGACTGAAAAAATATTAATTTTGCTTTACTTCTCAGTGTGGTCCTTACAGTTGGAAAGGAGAATTTTCATCGAAAGGTGAAATTTTGCTGGCTCAACATTTGGCACAAGCTGGTATCGGAGCATACCAACAGTTTCTGGCTCAGTGGGTTGAGTACATCAACATACATGCCGATCATCCTCTGCATTTCACGGTATTTTCAAAGATTTTGGAGACGCTGGTGCCATCTCTGCAGAGTGGCAGTACCTTCTCTGAAGAAGAAGTAAGTGAGACCGATGAAACATTCCTAGACGTATTCAGATATATATTGTGGGACATAGGTACAGTAAAAATCCCGTTATAATGCACCTCACTAAACTGTGGTTTTGTATATAATACATAAATATGACCCTCAAAATGATTACATTGACTATTTTTTTTGTTAGTAGTAGGTAACTTTGTAGTAAATTTTATCTCGACGTGCCTATGGATGTGTCGCAATGGTGTTACTTCAAGCGATCATACCGATGCATTTGAATCATAAAACATTTATTTATATTGGATTCCACAAATAAATTAGTCATAAAATTTAGTTTTACGAGGTTTTTATTTTTCCCATGCAGTTTCCTGTAATAATGCGTGTTGCCAATAATGAGGGTGTGAGCTCTGTCCCCCTAGACTGATTTTACTGTGTATACATGCCCTGGCTTCCTATCTTACCTATGATAGGACCACAGTGAATTCTTCCTTCAAATGTTGTGCTATTTTCGTTAGGTGTTTCACCAGGTTTCCTAAATGTCAACAATGTTCACGGTGAAGGTGTATGAAAGTCAATTTTATTGGGTTTATATCAGCAGTCATATTGAGGCAGCATTGTTCAAGGAGAGCCAAAAGATCATGTAATTCACAACATAATTCCAATGAAGCCATGCCCAGCATGCTAATAATGTCATAAATAATGACTAGTAATTTGATGTCATGTGGTAGGCTGAAGTATGTGGAAATTCATATTCACTGGAAAAAGTAGAATGTATTTTCCCACGGATGGTATTTTCAACATACTACATACTAGTTTCAATCAAGGCATCACCATTGCGTACAAAAGCATAACATTATTGTTATAGTGTGGTAAATGCAAGGACTTTAGCAAACCTCTGTTGGACTCCCTCAAGTTTCTTGTTATGAATAATATAGTTAAAGGATCAAATTGCTAGGGCAAAATCGAATGGCTCTAAGGCAATATATTCTGTCAGAGTTTCAGCACGCAGATATTAGTGAATTTTTTAGTAGTTCTAATGATAAAATCTACCATTTTCAATTCCTTGTTAGTAGTTTAGCCAATATGCTGAGTGAAACTAAGAGATGACTAAGACACAAAACCCCTAGACCATAAAAATTATCTACTTGAGAAACAATTCCACCATTGATTGCATATATTATATAGCACAAGATTACATCTTTTTACTTTAAGTAAATTTTATAAAGTAACATTATTTATTTCAAAATGAGAACCATTTAAAGAAAATAATTTGACCAATCCTTTATATTTCATTGGAGTACTTCCATATAAATGAGATCAGAAATGATTTTGAATTTTTTAAATTCATCAGCAAAAGTTGAAAAGTTTTCAGGATTGAAGAGTGTGGTCACACCATTAATAAACATTCAAAACAGGGGCCCCTGATGGCAACAATAGGATGACCAGAAGATTCTTTGCATTAATCAATCTAAATGGCATTTACCTTTACATGTAATAGTCCCTTATGTATGTACTATACTGAAGAACCTAAGTCTGAGTAGCATCTGATGTCTTTTGATTTGTATAGGTGTACTCAATTTTTTCACATATTGCAGTAATTATCTGAATGTACAGTATAAAGTGACATGATTGCAAAATGCTCTTATTCTGCTGAAACAGAACATTGGTCATAGCCTTCTTGACTGATTATTCTTGCTTCAAATTTTTTGGTCTCAGGAATGATTAAAACCCACATTGTATTGACTGCATCTTTTTATTGACACATGAATATGAAAAATGTAAATTTTGCTGTGCTTTATGTATAAATCATTTATATGAATTGTATTACAGGTGAAAATGTTTTGGGAAGCGTATAAAAAGCTGCTGCCCTCATGTTTTAACTGCTTGAAGAAAGTCAGGAGACTCTCAAAGGAAGAAAAAAATTCGCACAATCAGATATTATCTCTGTTGAAGTATGTGTTCAATTGTAATGAATATTATTTAGAAGAAATCACATGAACATGAGTTATTTGCAATTGTAATCTTAGTTTGTAGGGGATATATTTTAATCCATATTGATTTTTTGAAACATATCAAATGATAAATTATATTTATTATTTCTTATTCTCCAGAATATTTTCATACCTAAAAATCCTCCAGATCCCAGATGGAATGGAATTATTCTCTCCGTCCTTATTTAGTTGGTTCAAGACGATAGAAAATGGCTGTGATATAGAAGGAAGTTTAAGAGATGCAGTAACACAATCTGCTTATGAATGGTAAGAGTTATTTCAGATAATAAATCTGAAATTATAATCACACTAATGATCAGAAATTCAGTAATTGCGATCACAAAAAAATAATAATAATATTTGTTCATGACAGGATAAGTGTTACACAAGTAAAGGACATATCACAATGCATATACAAAATAATATCTTGCATATAAAAAGAAAATATACATGTAACACATAGCACAACCATAAAATATATACAAAAATGAATTGTAGCTACAATACATCCCAACATAAAATCAGTATGTCCATGTCAGTCAATAAAAACACAATAGTACCTATCAATTTAGATATATTTAATAGTTTAGATAGTACCAACCATAGAAAAACAGTAGTAATTAATTGACAAGAGACAGACATGAACTCACCAGTTGAATAGTACGTACCATTAATTAAATAATTATTAAGCTCATATTTGAACAACTTGACACTATGAATTTCCTTAAAATGTTTTAGTAGATTATTTAGGAATTTCACACTAACATGGATATAGGGTTTTTTTCCAAGGAGGCTTACATCATGAGGGACTCTCCTCATTTATATAACTTCATCTTCATAATACATAGCCAGTAATATATCAGCAGAAAATTCTTTTCACAATTTTTCTTAAACCTCTGGTCTGTGAGTGAATACAATTGTAAAAGGGTGAAAAAAATATTACCAATCTAAGATGATTTATTCGATAACAGATACTATATGACGCTCATTAAATATTGGCTGAAATTAAATGTGAGTTTTTGCCAAATTACAGTGTTAATTAGGTTTTTGTAGTTAGCAAATAATTACTGTAGCCTCACTTTGTTATCAAATATTTATCAGAGTCCTTATTTTATTTGTTTAATTTTAGGCTCAATGCCACTCTTGAAAAGAACAAAATGGATGAAACATCCGATGATACAAAACTCAAACATGTTATAAAAGTGGCTCAAACGTTGAGATCTGATCTGCAGCTGGCATTTGACTTCCATGAAAAATATTTTCAAGAGTAAGTATTAAAAGTCTGATATATGTTGAAGATTGTACATGCATGCACTTGGCCATATTTTTATATTATTAATTCCACAAATATAACCATCTTTACAAATTTAAATAACTCAATAAAATTTATTCAATTTCAGGATTTTGCATTTCCCATACACCAAAACATTGTATAAGGTTTATGACTACGAGGTAAAATATTTTTTTTAAATTTTCTGTAGTGAATTGCAATACTTATTTCTGAGTGAATCTAACAAAATTAATTTTGTAGCTTTCAGAAATAGCCAAACCAATAGTAAATGATGTCTGTTGGAAACTTAAGCCATTAAGGATCAGTGATGACCCTGAAGAAGATTTGATCGACTCTGAGGAAATGTTGATGGGGACTTCACTCTTTGAACTCTACCTCATACTGCAGAGGTTTGCAATGTAAGAACATGCCTGCATATAAGTCTTCATATATATATATATATATATCATTGTTTTGTCATAGGACTGCATAGAATAAGTACATATATGTACGTATGCCTGCCACCTTCGTACCCTCTCTCTAGACCCTCTCCAAATTTGATGGCCCGTCCTTTCAAAAGGTTTCAAAGTGTCCTTTCAAACACTTTCCTATTGTTCCAGAATAGGGGACCCTTTCCAGTATGGTTTTTGACTGTTCATGACCCTCAGGCGAGTTTGACAAATGCATTCCATCCACTGAGATTTGGGAAATTCTCTTCTGACCCATCCTCCTCATTTTCCTTAGTTGTCTCTGAGTTTCAGTAGAATGCTGGTTATACATCAAAGTATAGACATACTGTTTGGTATTAAATTAATCAGAAATTATCAAAGAAAATAAATTTGGAGGTCATTTTTGGACATATTTCTGCATGAAAAATTTTAACTATAGTCAGTTGTATCTTCACTACCCCCTGTGGAGGGAAATGGGCTACACAGTCAATAAAGGTCATTCTAGATCCACTACCTGCTACACCCTTGCAGGCACTAGAAGGGAAGAGTTCAATGGCTACTTTTCCCCCGAACAAAGCCATCACAAAAGAACAAGGCTGCCGCAGCTGAGGAGTTGAAGAATGATGACGCCACATGTGTCCATTTCTATACCAAGAAAGCATATCCTTTGGATGATATAACTACAAATACCCTCTACCCACACGTGATTGGTTCAGTAAAATTTCTTGGGTTCCACATTCAAGCTGGACTGGTCAATGCACTTATTAGAATTGACTAAAATTAGGGCTACAAGTATTGACATGATTCAAAGTTTGGCTCTTCTGATCTCCATTCATTCACTCATTGCAGTCTACTATGCAAAGGTACATGCCCACTTTTGAATATGAATATTTATTTTCTGGGGAGGTTCAACTATTTCATCTCAACCTTTCTCACTTCAGAAACAAGACATCAAAGCAGTATACATAAATGGATTACCTGTCTGTACCTTTGGCAAACCGATTTTATCGCCACACAGAATGTTAACCATACCCTTAGTCTCTCTACTTTTGTGTTTCCTATTTGCCAAAAGTCACCCCCAACTCTTTCCTGTTATAAGTATGAGTGCTAGCAGTTACAATTGTAACACTAGTGGCAAAAATACTCTTCACCTATCAACCAATATATTATACTCTTTGTCTGAACGGGCCACATCATTCAGTTTCTGCCATCTTCAGCAGGATTCCATTACATATCATGGCTACTCAAGCAATACCTTCATTTAAAGGGAAGTTAAAATCGATACTGGAAATTAAATCACACTGTAGTGTTCATGAATTCCTAGAAGATAAATTGTAGTACATAATATAATATACAAAGTGTATGTATGTAGCTACTGTATCTGTATTTGAATGTGTATGTGTATGGTTTATGACGATGTCTATGGTATGTATATATGACCCTATGAATAAAATAAAATATTACATTGTATTAATCATGCTGAAGATGTGTATGCTAGTCAAATACGAATCTCACTCTTAGAGAGCATCTGAAATTTTGTGACATGAAAACCAATTTCCTTCCCTATGATATCGCTTTGAAATACTTTCTGTGCAGCACCTTAGTGAACCCAAAACGTCAAGCTGCATGCTTTGTGATAGTAAGTCTCTGCATAATTACTCAGATTCAGAATCTAAAATGAAGTATTTGTAAACTAGAGTTTGTCACATCATTGTACCAGCTGGTCAGGTTAGCCTGGTAGGTAGTAGCTTGCCGGCTAACACAAGGATCGAGTCCCATCCAGAGCATGGGTGTTGTGTTTGTCCAATAGGGTTTCTTCTATGAATTGAAGAGGTGTGAAATGACCATAGCCATAAAAGCAACCTATAAACAAAATTACGACTACTACCATTGTGCCACGTCAATAATCTGTGGTGCTGACCGTGTTAGACTGGCGGGTAGTGCGGTTGCCGGCTATTTTTTTTTTTGGAACTGATGGGGGAAAATGCAGTTTCACACCCCGACCAATACCCACTAAAAACCCACCAACGGTTAGTTGATTGCACCTATTAGTGGAAGGCGACAACCAGGTACATTCAAGCGTCATAGGGCCACAACTAACCAAATTACATCTCACTCCCTAACCATCCGGACTGATGTTATAGCATTGAATATTCTCAAGGAAATGAGCCCTTCTACTATATCCCTACTCATAAGGACTTTAAGGTCTTTGTGCCCTACAATTCCAGCCTTGATGGCATCATGAGCCGAATGTCAAGGCAAAGGTTGCGGGTTCGAGTCCCGCACAGGTGGTGTTGTGTTTGTCCTGGGTTTTTTCTTTGGCTTGAAGAGCTGCAAAATGACCATAGTTGTCAACGCAACCTATAAACAAAAATGAATAATGTGTGGTAAACAGCAGTTCATATTGTACGATGCACATTTGTGTGTGTTAATGATACAAAAGTACATTTTGATTTCTCACTGTCTAAATCTCTGTTTCTTTTTTACTAATCAGCCTGGCACAAGGGATCAATTCTCTGGACTTGAGCGAACTGAAGATGCAGGACTACTACAACTGGTTCACCAAAGGAGTTGCTCATTGGTTGGATATAGCACTGTTGAAAGCGATGGTAAGGATAGAGAAAGCGGTTCAATTGGACCCTCTTGTGCCTGTTGATGCATCCGTGCGATATAGTTCCTCGGCTGTGGACACATTGGCCATTTACTACCAGGTAAGCGATTAATATCTCATCTTATTGCATCTTAAAGAAATTTGGAATTCAAATGAGCATTAGGTGTTCTTTTATAGAATTGTCTTATTATATTTTATACTTGTAATCCATTATTTAGAGTAACATCTCGAGGGATGAGAGATCCTTTTCATGGTTCATTTATTTCATAATTTAAATATCAATAATTTAAGGAATAAGAAAAACTGGTTGGTTTAAATATGTTCCTGTGTTGTTGATGATGTATTCCTCATTTCCGTTCTACAACCACCCCCTATTTCTGCCCCCTCACAGGTCGTCCTTAACCTTTAACTTAGGGGTGAGCTACCCCACGACAATAAGCAGTCGCCCCGATGGGGCAACGGCCCTCCTCCTTCACATTCGAGTGAAGGCGGGGAGGGCGCGGTGCTCGCGTACGGAAACACAAGCGAACTTCTCTCTGTGGGCGTGGTCATAATTAATCCGAGGGCTGTAGCACTCCGACGAGAAAGGCGATGGGAAACCACCACATTACGTATATTCACCAAGGTGGAGGAGCTCAACAAATTAACTTTTTGATTACGACGTGACCCAATCAAGTGAAATATTCCGGAGATAAAACAGTCCCCAGACATTCGGATCTCTCGGGCGGGGACCACTGCAGTGGAGAGTGCGTCTGTCAATGGTTGAGGTTGGACACTTGGAACGTCCTTGGTCGCCCCGGGCTCGAGGCAACCAAGAGTATCTAAAGAAGGAGACGCTTAGAATGAGATTAAATAATATCTCAGGAATCGGCGAAGTGAAGGTGTCAGAAGATGGAGATTGCTGGAGGATTCAGGATGCATTAAAATGAAATTCGGGGGTGGGCATAAAAATGAAAATGACGGTGGATAACAGAGTGACGTGGCTTACTACAATGAAATGAAAGGGTGGTGAAGATGGCGACAAAAATCAACGGACGCCATACTGATACGGGCGTACGTATCCAAAACAGACCAGCATGATAATGAAATGGAAGACATCCATGACGATATTATGGAGGTGAGCAAAAATATTTAAGGAGATGAATATTCAGTCGTCCCTGGAAACACATCGGAGAAAGGCCCAGGAGAGTAAAACAGTTGGAAAATATGTTCTAGTGAATTGAAATGAAATAGGTGAAATGTTTCTGCAGTTGTGCGAAAAATTATATTTAGTTCTGATGATATCTTGATAATCATGTGATGGGACTCGCTCGGGTAAAATATTCCGGGAAGATAATAGTTTCTTCACAAGGACCTTTGGACGGGAACTATCCGAGGGATTACTTCAGCCAACGGTAAACAAGTATTGAGCACTTATAGTAGTTTATCTTTTATAGGATGTCTTGATGGCTTTATTCATTTTGCACGCCTTCAAATCGAAGAAAAAACTCATTTGGCTATAATCAATTTCCATGCCCTAGGCGGGACTCGAACCCGTGACATTTGAGTTGGCCGGTGAGCGAAGTACCCCCCGGGTAATTCAGCCGGAAATAAATAATTTAAAAAAAAGAAAAAAATAGTTTTTGACGTTAGGTCTCTCTGTGGATGTAGGCCTTTATATGCAAAGCAACTTATAGATGCAATTAAGAATAAGATTATATATGTGTGGAATCAAAGAGGCGAATATTCATGAAGGAAAATTTTAGTATGATAAATAAACAATAATTCACTGAATGGATTAATGTAAATTCAGGAGAAGGCTACCGAGGAGTGGAGACCTACCTGGATTAAAAGAGTGCTGAGAATGGAGTGTATAAGTCGGGGAGGAGGAGTGCG
Source organism: Rhinocypha anisoptera (assembly GCA_011762765.2). Lineage (NCBI taxonomy): Eukaryota > Metazoa > Arthropoda > Insecta > Odonata > Chlorocyphidae > Rhinocypha > Rhinocypha anisoptera. The sequence goes on from WURS02444475.1 coordinate 13,224, forward strand.
ATGGGGGGGTGCGAGATTGTCTAGAGAGAGTGTGAAATCCAACAAGAGAAGGAAGGCAGAGAGGGGTAGAGAAGGGGGACGATGGGGGTTGTGCAGAGGGTTTTGATAAGAGGGTGGAATATTGGATAGTCGAGTTAGGCGTAAGAGGAGAATAGAAATTTGTGATAGAATGTTAGGCTGTTGGATAGAGGGAAGTATGGAAATTTGAAGAGGGATTATTTTAAGATATAAAGTGGAAAATCTAACCTGAGGCTCATCAATAACCTACCTTAAATGGTAGATTACATTTTAATTCAATGAATCAAAAATTGTCCTGGCAAAATATTATTTTATAAATAAAAAATAAGGAATTAAAAAACTATTTGGAGGCAAATATTGACAGTGACCTAAAAGCTATCGGAAAATATACTATGATTAAAGAGTATTAACAGATGTAGAGATCAGACAGGGAAATATTTATGAACAGATCAAACAGGGGCGAAAACAGAGAGGAAGCAATAAACTGTAGTTCGATACACATGTTCAAAATAGCCTTTAGATTCAATCGTTCACAAGGCTAAGGAAAATAATACCAAAGGTACGGATGAAATGGAGCGTAAGGACTCGACATGAACGGGTGATTAAGAATATATTTTGTAGGAAGAGTATGAACGAGAGTGGTGTATTGGCTCTTTGAAGAGTTTTGGTCTCTTTTGGAACGTCTTTATCAATAAAAGTCACCATCACTAGCGGGTTGTCAGTATGACGCATTGGGGACCTTGGCTCAAAAAAATAAATACCTGCATTTCACTCATAGATGTAGACATTCGATGTTATCAGAAAATACTCGATTCTGTGGTAAATTCTACTCCGGCGGATAAATGTAGAGCATCCCTAAGTTCCCCTCGCGTCGCGAGAAAAGTTAATTTCGTCTTTCATTGGCAGCATTTTGAATGCGATTAAATTTCAGAAACTAATCGGAAAAATACATTGTTTTTTACAAAATATTTAACGTTATTCTCAGGTAACCATAAGAACGGTCACTACTAGAAAATATTTCAATTTAGTAGAGATAACAAAAGACAGTGTTAAGGTCAGTCGAATCGGAGACGGATCACCAAGTGGCATCGGCCCGTGTGTGGACAGTCCACACGGAGGAGGAGGCACTATCCCTTCCCCGAGACGCCTGTCTGGTTTCTCGCGACGTCCAGGGGGTCACTCGGGTTGTAGAGATCACGGGCGTCGTCACGAGGCCTCGCACCCCACTCTCAGTTCTTAATTCTCTATTCGCCTTTCTACCGCGACCTTTTACTAGACCTTAGTTTCCGAGATAGAATTACACACTCATATGAAATCAGGACATTTTTATGCATTTTAAATTTAGGAAGCCTTGGGTCGGTAGATGGATTATTCGCAGAGGTAATATTGGAACCCGATGCAGATGCCTCGCGAAACGAGCGTGTGGC
>WURS02444486.1:0-14666 GCA_011762765.2 Rhinocypha anisoptera
TTTCTGAATGGAACGCGCCCTTTCGGAGCGTCGGGGTAATTAGTCCGAGCTGTGGGTGCCGGGAGGCCTCCGTGCTGAATCGTCCCCTCTCCCATCTCAGAAACTAACCCTTCCAGTCTCTCCTTCCGTTTTCTCACGGAAGGAGTATTCCCCCGAGGAGGTCGGGCAAAGCTCAACTGACTACTCTAAAACAGCGGTATCCTGGAAGTGTTTCGGGTGTAGTGACCCTTTTCCTCTTGAAATTACTTACCGTGGGGTTGGATTGGGGTCTGACGTCTAACACACTGCGTTTTCCGGTTCTGACCCTGAGGGCGGCACGGCGGAATTTCCCGTGAAGTCAAGGGGGAGTCTCACCCAAGTGGAGCCCACCTCTGTTACGTGGGAAAACAAATTGTGATCGGTGGAGAGACTTACTTCGACGTCACTCCCCGCTCCGCCAGCTTATCCACCCCGATCACCCCGCGGATGCCTTAAGTGGCTCGAGCGGAGACGTCTGTGATGTACTTCCCATGAGAATAACTTAGAAAAATGAGAGTTTGGAACGAGCAATCGTGAAACTTGTCGACATTATTACTACCTATGTGATACGAAACAGCACGAGATATGTCTTCAAGAGGAGTAAACGTAGATGGTTAGGATTTTTCTTCAATTTTTCTAACGAAATTCATTGTCTCAGGCGTAACTGCGTGTGGTTTACTCAGTATATTAATAAGAAAACATTTGGTAATTCCACAGAACAATTCTCTCATATTTTCTTATCAACTTCCTAAGGAAGATTACTGGAGATTGTATTAGGATCCCAAAATAATTGATACCTTAATAAATACAACTCATATCATCTGTAATATCGTATTTACTAGGAAATAGCTGCTGCTTAATTATATGGTTAAATTAAAGCTGTAATATGGTTAAATTATGTATATATATATATATAGTTGCACAAAAAAAATCTTTTTGGTCACGACACGCAATTAATATGGATAAAAAAATCTTCAAGTACTAAGAAAATAAGGACAAACAAACAAAAAAGAGTATTCACAAGTATATATAAATACAATATGATCCTAAAAAATAAAGCAAAATGCATAAATATTGTATACTAATTTCACATATTATTTACCCCTGGACTTCTTGTGAATGAATTATGTGCTCCTCTACCATAAGTCTACGATAGACCTCTTCATTAAATAAAAAACGAGAGTTCTAGTGGCAACCTTCTGATTAAGACTTCTTTAAATGATAGCCATTGCATTGGAAGGCTGATTGCATCATGCATTTGCCTTCTGGTGAAATCTCCGAAGTAGCTCAGAAATCGCAAATTGCAGTCTCACCACCAACCTATGCTTTAATTTCTCTATTGAGCACTCGGTTATACTCATCTCGGGAGGACACGACAAAGGTACTGATTACGCACAGGGATTACGGCGTTGTAATAGGAGTAATGATATGGCTTTACGTACCCAAGAGGCTGATGATCCACCTGGCATAATAATTGTATGAGTGAATCCTATTAAAATAACATGGCTTCCAAGATATTGGCAGGACTCCAAATAGGGTTTACAAATCTGTGCCCAGGGTTTTTATGTTGATCGCTGTATTTCTAACCTGGCTTTCCGAAGACTTAAACCTCGAATTTTTCCATGTACCCATCAGTTAAAAAATATCTTTTATAGAAACACAGATAAACCTTAAATTAAGGCGGACCGAAAAAATCACTCAATCGTGACAAAATTGCATTGCATTATGAATTAAAAATTATATTCAAAATCTAAATTGGTTTCCTTCTGCAAACGTTATGGTCCCGAGTTCATTGTGGCGTACAGGATATTTAATGCCTTGTTAACGAGAGAACATCCAGTATCTCCGCGAAGGGGATACAGTCGTAAACAATTCCACGCAAATACGAAATGCAGGAGGCAAGACCTCTCGCAACAATAAACCGTGAGATTCAATATCTAGAGATTCTCTTGGAGCGACCGTAGGCAAGCGTGAAGTCAAGACCGAAGCTAAGCAATTCGCCTTAGCGACGCGGTGGAGGGAATGCTCACGATTAACTTGTCGTTCGAGTAATCCTCACTTCCCTCCTCTGTTCGTTGTCTCCACAGATTGCTGCGTCAGAGGTTCGAACGTTTATATTCCTCTCCCCCGATGCAGACTGGACGGGGAACATTTCACTCTATCCCCCCCCTTCGCTGCATTTCCCCCCCCCCCATCGAACACCACATTTCCACCATTTGGTTCACTCTTCTCCTTTCACATATTGGAAACTCGCGTTTTCTTCCAGGGGCATGAGTACTCCACCTCATCCGTTGACACCCATCTTGTTATTTGTTATTTTATAATTTCCCTTGTTTTTTCTCGGTTTTGTAAAACGATAGCATAAATTAATATAAAGCGATACTATAAAGTTAATTAGTTAATATAACATAGTTGGGTCATTTATGGACACCTCGACATTTTTTTGCACAACGCGCCGTGGCAAAGAATGCACCTTTGTGACAATGTGCCTACAACCTAGAATGACGGTGTAGCTTGTTGTGCCTTACGTGAACCATCGTCGGAGAATATTTATTTGCAATTTCAAGAGATTTTTGACCTCCAAAACCAGAAAAGTGACCATTAGACATCCATTAACGTGTATGCCATAAGAGCCTTGTTATAGTTAGTAGCCATTCCCTTGAATTCGTGGGACATTTTGTGGAATTTGATTTACTTTATATAAAACACGTGCTTTCTTGTGGACAACCATGGTGCCTGCACTACATAAATACTTCCGTTTCATCAGGTACTGCCCTCAATACTGTATCCTGTAACTCCGGGAGATTCCTACACTGAAAATCAGGGATATCACGACGTGTCTAGCTCTCACTTAGTTTTTAAAAAAGTATTTTCGGTGTTTTTAGGAAGAAATGCTTAAGATTTGGACTAATATTAAATGCGGACTCTACCCATGCAATCGCGACGTACTGACGGATGATCTTTTTGAATATGGACTTAACATCGGCAGGTAACGGTGAAGTTTTAATTCGTCATGCAGATGATATTGCTATCTATCGCTCCGGGTCCCCTTTCCCTATATATTTTGAGTTGTCTCCTGTACCAGTGATTTTCAGCGGTGAGCGATCAAAACGGAAAGGGAAGTGGAAGCAAGAGTCTGCTATTATGTCCTAAACGGCCTATAGGAAGAAATTGAGAGAGAGAGAGTAGAGAAAAAACTCAAGTCAAAGTCAAAACAGGTCTGTGAAAGTAAAGCAGGACAAAAGACTTTACCCTGATCGCCGAATGGGAATTGAGGGACCCAGCTCCTCGAACGATCTACATAAAAATGAAAACTATTGTGGTACATCTGGCGGTTATTACTGTAACAAAAAGGCTGGTGAGCGTTGGGTAAAATAACTTGGAAGATGAGCTAAATGGTTTCATGAAGCGTGCGATGAGAACGGACTAGATAAAAAGTTTATTTATGATATCTGCCAACAATTTGGTTTTTGCATAGTGAATATTATGCTCACTATGTTTCTACATGTAATATTCCTGAAATATTGTAAGTTATAAATAATTTCAAAATGTTCATGTATGACTGTCAAAATCTCCAGAGGTTAGGGGGATATGGAAATTTGGCCCACCTTTGGTTTTCAAATTCAGTAATGTATTTACTTAATTATATCGTGCTATCGGCAAATAATTTAAATAGAAGACATACTATTTTATTTTACCACAAATTGCTTTCGTTGAAAAAATGAAAGATGTACGAGACGTGTCGAGATGTCCCTAAATGATCCTGTATATTAACGAATAACATACATATATAAACAATAATTCAAAGAATACCGGGTTAGACTGGTGGGTAGCGCGCGAGGTAGGATAACACTAAGGTCGCGGGTTTGAGTCCCGCCCAGGGCATGTTTGTTGTGTTGTCCGAGTGGGTTTTATCTTCGAACTGAAGAGGTGCAAAATGACCATAGCCGTCGACCCACCCCATAAACAAAAATACTACTTCAAAGAATATAAAAAAAATACCTATAGCGAGTATTGAGGGAACACTGATGTAACCATAACGTAAAATTACTTATCAATATATCATTCATCAATTAGAAGTGACCTATGACCTCGGTTGATAATTAACTTTTTCAAAATAAAAATCCAAGACTCGATTGTGACTTGCTATATTTCGAAAAGAAAATGCTACGACTGATCGATACATCGATGGAAAATGGACACTAAATCCATTTAATTATAGTAAAAACTTTTATAGGCCTAATCAGCTTATGGCGGGAAATTTTCCAAATCGGAAATATCGAATTTACATGAAAAATCATCACATTTTCTCAACTGTGTCCTTCAATAAGGTGAAAAATGCCAGACAGAAATCGATACACTTTTATTATATTTTGCAACTAGTTGAATTTGAATCCGTGAAAGACGCAAAGAAAAATTTGAGGGAAAGTCAAGTTCAATCAAGGAAAGTTAAGTTTAATCAAGTATAACTGCCAGTTACTCGTATTTTGTTCTCAATATTGTAAAATTCCTCCTAGACGTTTAAAAATCTTCGTATAATTCTTGTACCTTTATATTCTAAAATACTATTCATATGTTATTATCTGTCAATAAATTGTTATAGCAACAAGGGGGTGAGTAGTTAACTACCCATCCTCAATCTCACCCCCGATAAAGTCATATTACTATTGTCTTGCCCTCCCCCAACGCAAATGTCTTTACTTCGTATTTCATCCTTCTTCTCGTCTCTCCTATCACTTGCAGCGGCAAATTAAAATCTTGCAATCTTCGCGAATGAATTACCGAGTGAGGGTTGTTCGTTTAACGACGAGAGAGAGCTCCCCTATCACCAGTTGTGACTCGAGTGCTTCTTTACTCAAACCAGGGTGTTTTTTGTATGTGGGTGTGTTTCTCCGAAAGGGGCGGTATTAACATAAAATTATTGTTAGAATCCAACACCGCCAAATTCACTGGTGTTAATTAGCAACCCCAGGGACCCTGTTTGGTCCGAGATGCCTTCATCGCCCCTAAACTGAAGACTTCATTGCCCCTAGACGAAACTTCCAATTTGGGTGGAGGATGACTTAAGTCTTACTTAAGAATCGAAATTTTTGGGATATGGGTGCCCGTGAGCGCGTTTAGATAACTTAAAAACTTTTCTCCCGCACTTTGTCAGTCAGTGTTAGTTATATGCTGGTAGTGTAATAGATCAAATATATAATATATTCTCTTTATCGCTTAAGCTGTCCTTAAAGTAAAGAGTAAAGACTTGAGGATGTGATTTTATGAAAAAATATGCTCTCCTATTTCTGAGGTTATACAGAAAAACTAAAGGTGAAGCATAATTAATTGCTAATGATAAACTTTCATTATTCGTTTAAAATATTGGCAAAATTATTTTGCGTTATGTATTAGCTTACATTTAAGTACTTAGACGAAAAATGTTATTCGCAACTAATTCATTTTGACGTATGCATAAATGGAGTATAAAGTCGAAGTTGGTTAATAAATTTTCTACCAGGTAATGACAATATAAACTTTCAAGTTAGTTTATCATTTGCCTGAAATGAAAGATAGAATATAGCAGGTGATTGGAGACTAGATATAAGTACATGAACGTTCGGTGATTTTGGAAAGGAATAGTAACCATGGTGTCAGCGCATTTATAAATGATAAAGCCGTTTCCTATTTCGTAATGGTAGATGTAGTTTTCATGTATGACGATACACATTATAGTTATTTAATATATTTTAATGTAATTAAAGACTCTTGTCCACGTACTTATTTTCTGTGAATAGAAACTGATAGTCCACAATTATGAGCACTATTTTTAAAGTAAATACAATCAGTGCTACTTTAAAATGTATATTATCACTTTTATCCATGATAGCGCCGTACTATAAAGTCATTAGTTAACCATTTGTACATTTTAATGTTAACAATTTTCGTTATTTACATTCACACGTGTTTGTCTAAATTATCGAATGAGATAAAAAGACTAACCAAATTAACGGTTTATAGGAAAACATTTGTAGACTATGAAGCAGACGATTAAGATTGCTGAAGGATGGCATGTCCATAGAAAATGATGCTAGTAATGGGACATTTCTATAAAAATAATGAGATTTCTAGAAGCGGTGTAATGTAGCCCATGCACCATTAACTCTTTTCTCAATTTATGGTCGTCATTAAATTTTGTCTTCGTCTATTAGTAACAAAAATTTATTTTCATAGGACCTAGATTCAGAGAATTACCTAGATTCTGGGGAATAGTATTCGTATTTCTACTTTTTCTGAATGTCAGGAAATATTTAAAATTTGTCTTCTTTTTGCCAATCTCAGGAAAAGTGATATAGAAATGAGTTATGATGAAATAAATGTGTGATGCTAATGACATTAGCAAATAAATTAAGGAATTAATAAAAAATATGTTTGTTCCGAAGCAGACCTCTATGGTTAGTTTATAAGGACTTTGTAGAAAATGCTTCTATATTAATATCGGTGAGGTAACAATGAATTTTGAAAAGTAATAGAAGAGGAAAAGAAATATTGCGTATTTTATGGGAAGGGAGATACTAATGGAGTGGACATAATATGAGACAAAATATATTGCTTCGGAAAATGATGAAAAATACAATGAAATAGAATGTAAGAAATATGATATAAGTAAGAGAATTAGCATTGGATAGAGAAACGTATAGAGTTTAAGTCAATGAATCGTCGTAAGAAATAATAGTATCCACCCAATTTTCAATCCTCGTGCTTTTGTTTTGTTTCCATAATATAGTGAACATAGAGGGCTTCCTTATTTACTTACCGAATGGATGAAATATCACGTAAATGCTCTGTTGACTAAAATAAATGCTGACTACATTTAAATTTTTCAATGGTGAAATCATAATCTCCTCCTTGTTCCTTTTTGCCATAAAATGGGTGCTAATAATAATTATTTTATAGCTTTTTAGGAAACTATGAATAAATTATGAAATATTTAATACGAATTAAGACCGCATTTATTCATTAACTTTATAACTATGTCAGCGAGTTACGATATTTTTACGGACCGGAATATATTACAATTTACGATTGGTCAGCTTTTTCGATTGTTTTATTCTACTCATTCGACTTCTACTCTGAAAAAAACTGATTATCTTAAGCCTAAAAAATTCGGAGACTAAAAAAGTACGGGATAAAATGAATGAGATAATTTCATATAATTTCAATTAATTATATTTAATTTAATTGGCCCACAGCACTTCTTACGCTGCAGCTACCAAAATTTAAATCTTTAATAATCTCGATAACTCGCTTGGCAATGTCACCATGCATATTTAACGAATAAATGACGAAATGACGTGACTTAATTGAAAAGGAAGAAACTGCCCGTGAGAGCCAGTCTCGCTACATCGGGCACGGCGAGTCCCCATATCATTTCCTAGCGGGCAAAATTTTCAAAGGAAGTTCGACATCATTGTTATAACGAGCGTAATCGCTTCCGCCGAGACATATTGCGTGTAAAGTGCGCTCGTGCCGTTGCCTGGTCGGAAGTGGTATCGACACGCGCCTTGTTCTATAACGGCGTCCCCCTTGGGCAGAGATTCACGTTTTAAGTGGATAAAACCATTTACCAGTAAAGGAGATCCGAGGAGGTGCGATATGAGCTCAATCGCAGCCCGAAACCCGTCCGCCACCGTGCTGATGCCGTTGCTGCGGGCTCCGGTCCGCGTTCCCGAAAAACAGGGGAGGGGCCGGTGGGAGGGGGAAGGTTTTTTGAAACGACGGCGGGCGAATGAGACAAGGATGAGATTGCGAGTGTGGGAGAGGGGGAAGTGAAAGAGAGGAAGGTGGTGGGGGCGGGGAGAAGGTTGGTGGAGTTGGGGGGGCTATCGTGGAAACAACAGAGGCGAAGGGAAGTGAGCGGTGGGGTAACGGTGCTTCTTCCCATCCCTCGTATCCCACCAGGTTGCAAGGAGAGGAGGGAGGGAGAGAGTGGGGATTCGAAACACGAAGGTTCAAAGCGTATCTCAGCCATGGAATCTCCTCCTCCTCATGGGTAACATGGGGAGGAGGAGAGAGAAAAAAAAGGGGTACCCAAATCGCACTTGCGCCTCGGGGATGGATCTGAAAAAGCTCTGTCACTTCGTTAACTGAAGCTTTTCTTTTTAGTAGTCGGGGGAGTTGTTCGATGAGTTCCGGCGTCTTGAAGGCGTTTTTCGTCGCGGAGACCTTCGCCGCATAGGATGACGAGATATTATTAGCCCACGATGGGAAAGAAACAAGACGTCGTTGAATTAAGGAAAATAATAAACCTCGATGGTGTTTTTTTCCTGGAGAGGACACTTTGGTAGAAATAAAACCTCCTCATCGATTCAGCCTCTGTTTTATTATTTATCTACCACAGGAGAAGAATAGTTTTTGTAAATAAATAATACCTTTAACAAAGCCTCATCCTTTTCACCCTGTTTTATTTTGCCTCGATCGGGGGAGTAAAAGGCAACATGAACAAATATAGGGAGATATGTTTTAGTTATGTCTGAGTGGCAGATATAGATACAATTAAGACATTCATGCCTCAAAGAATGTATAAAATATCTGTGCTAGTGATGAGTATTGAGGAAACACAAGTGCAATCACGATCACGAACGTATAAAATATCTGTGCTAGTGATGAGTATTGAGGAAACACTAGTGCAATCACGATCACAATTGTTTTATCAATATATCATTCATCGATGAGAAATTATGGAAGTGACTTCTAGACGATAACTTATTTTTTGAAGATAAGAATCTTCGAATTTGTTTCGACTGGCCAACTTTCGAAATGAAAGCTGTTACATCGATGAAAAAATTCCGTAAATCTACTTAATAATTTGAAAATAGAATTCGAATTGTTTAGTTATTTAACGACACTATAATAAATTCTAATATTGTTAAGATTATATAATTCGAGAAAGAGATATACATACGAGTGTCACCCTAATTTTTATCCTGTTATTAAGGATCTTTGATTCTGGAGATGGGGAAGTTAAATGTTATTCACACAAGGACATGAAATTTCGGAAATGTAAACGATAGTTATATTCATCTTAATTCATTGTGCTCAGAATTATAAAATTACACTCATGTGGAATATTTTAATTATAAATATATTTATTTATTTTCCAAAACAGTTATTCCTGTAGAAATTCATTTACTGTTATAGTTAATCATATGAGTCCCTTTATTTCAATGGAAATACAAGATATCATAGTAGTGAAGACAAATGTGATCGGAACATTTGTGTTTTAAATCCACCGTTGATAATAATCAACTGATGATACTAACTTGTATTAGGGAAAAATTTCTGCAAAAAGTTTGCTATATCAAATAATAAAACTTCCATTAATTCCAACTCTTCTTTTATAAAAACCAACCCAATTCATTTAGTATTGCATTTTACAACTTAATGGACTACATTGATTTACCGGGAGGATGAATTTCTCTTTATGAAGCTTTTTATTCGGATAACTTCACTTGTGCGTGACTGTACACTTCATTTCCTTACGGAATCGCAGGTGAAATGTCAGAAACAAGATTTTCTGGCTTAAATTGTCCGTCGTGTGGTCATAACCTTCCAGACGAATCAACCATTATTTTGCCATTACCCTCCGTAATGGATTGTGGGAAACATTAGAATATAATATCTTATTCTTCACGATCCCTCTGCTGATTGCAGAAAAGCAACGGGTTAGTAACTCATTGTTTGGGATAATAGCCGAATTGTGGATGAGTCACGTGCTGTTTTCTGGGTGATTTCAGGTTATTATTAGATATTACGGTAAATATGGAGGTAAATTCAAAAGATTAATTATTAAATTAGATATAAAAATTGATTAACTCAACAAAAGCACTGTTTTACTGTTTAAATTAAATTTTTTACTGTACCTGTATTGTTTACTGCTTTATACTTGTGAGTGAAAAGGAGGAGATCCCATATCTCCATAGTTGATATAATTATTAAAATTGTATGAACCAGTTAATTTTTCTTTTTAACTATTCTTTGTCCCTGGGTACGCATTTATGCATTTTACAAATTAACAAACCGTCACTAGTGTGACGGTTTGTTAATTATTAGGTCATGCATGTATTTTGAAAGGCACGTTGAATTTCAGGATTTTTACAAACCTGCAAGCATTGAATTTTATGAATTACATACAAACATACTTGGTTTGGACTAATAAATTTCATAGAGTGAGTCCAGCTGCAAAGTAGATATATATTCTTGCTTTCAGACTTTCCTATGACTCTTATGCGATTTCCTTTGCTTATATCTTATAAGGTAGGAGCCATAAAGGACAGCCCTGTCTTACTTCTAGACCTAACAGCAAATATAGATTTTCCACTCATGTGTTCATTCTGCTAAGTTGTGTATATCTCTAATCAACACCCATATTCTCTAATGCATTCACTAACTTCTGCCACCCAATTCTGTTGGAAATCTTTCTTGAATTCCATGAAATACACACAAACGTCTTGCATGCATATACTATAGACAACTTTTTGAGAGTGTTTTTATCACTAAAATCACTTTACAATATCACTTTATATCGATATAACGAATTCCTCTGGCAGGAAGACACCTTTCTCATCATTACTCTGTACATGATCTCTGCTCTCCACTTTCTACAACCATATCAATTCCACTGAAATATTATATTCTCCGGGTGCCTTATTTCATTTTATTTTTTGCTTCTCCTTTCTGTGTGTCTGTCCTAGAATTTCTGGGACAGCGATTTTCTCATTTATTTCACATTCTCTTTCTAGATGTAGACGCAGGTGCCTAATTTCCTCTTATAATTTTCCAACTCATCCTTACCATTTTTTCTGAATCTCCTTTGGATCTGCCTAGAGATTTCCTTCCTTATTCCTCATAAGGGCTATAGTTCTACTTTTCCTTACTCTTGACAGTTTTTTACCTTCCTATACAGGACTCCTATTTTTCCTCGCTATAAAATTTTCCAAAGACTCAATCAGATTATTCCAATAGGTACTCATTCTAAGCAGTTCACCTCAGTCCATAATATCTTCTATTTTTACTCAAACCTTATATTCACGTTCTTTCATTTTTCTTCTCTCATTCATCTTTTTAATCACCTCTTACGTGACCCAGGTTTTCTTAATTTTCTTTATATATACTTTCCCTGTGGCTGATTCTTCAATTTTCTTCATGCCTGGTTACGTGTTTCTAAACATTAACTCTGCTGTCACCAACCCATTATTTTCATTTAGATTTCTGTTGGCTTTCATTCCCTTGAATTACTAATAAAGACGATGTATTCAAATCATGGAACCTCCTTCGGCAATTCACTTCTTTTAAACTGAAGCGGTATATCATTTGAGTACGATTTTCATTTGAATCTACTTCCGTTGAATGTATATGAATGATTTACGTGAGGAAAATCGGGTTAAGTTCCTCTTTATTTCTCAAAAGTCTGCCTCTTTCCCCAATTGACTACCTGTACGAATATACACTTGGACTACTACTAAATTTACTCTGTGTGTTGCTCTTCTTATTGAAAATATCCTATCGCTCACAGGATCGATATTAACTGCCTTCCTTCCTAGTTTCTTGGTTAACAATATGATGTTATCATTTGACTCTATTCTACCTTCCGGTGTAAATTACCGTTTACCTATCACCATAATAGTCCCCCCTATCTCATTAATCACGCTCCATAACTATAATATTAATGTTTTATTCTCTTTCTCTGAACATTTGTTCGTATTCTGTGTCGATTCGGCTGTAAATGGATTTATCGTGTTGTTGTAATATAATAAATAAAAATATTTATTATATTACAATATTCGTTAACAATTAAATAGATTTTTTTTCTACCAATTTTTTTCCAACTCTTACATCTGATCCAAGAATTTTCATCCATAATTTCTTGAATATTATTTTTCTATACTTGACCGCTATTATGATTATATGGCATTATTTTGCCTACTTCCTCATTCAGTTTACTTGAGTTGGATACCTTGACTATTTCAGAAAATATTATCCTACATTGGAACTACCAAGACTTAGTCTTATAATATATGCCATAATAAACGTATTAATGGAGCAGAGAAATAAATCTCATGGAGACGTAGAAACAAAAACTTACAAGATTTCTTAAGCAAATCTAGAAATGAGCAAATAATCTTATTCATTTAAACGTCGAAGCCTCTTTATGGCTTAATTAAGATGCTATTTTAAATCAATAATGGAAAAAGATAAATAATTTTTTTTATTTTTAAATTGTAACATGTTAACTGAATTTGCTAGATATCAACACCGCTGAAATAAACCCAATCTTTATGACGGTATTAAGTCTCTCGATTGAAACTTTTAAATTATCAGTTTTGATGATTTAATTCACTGCGAGAATCTTATGAACATTGTTATGTAATATATTCAATCACGAAAACGATTATCGAAATTAAATGTGGACCGATTTTTATATACGATTGCAACACACAATATTCCCTGCGAGCAATTTTTTTACACAGCATTGTAAATAGCACGAAATAGAGTCGAAATGATGACCAATGGAATTTTAAAAATTTACTGGTGTGTCATGATCGATCCGTAAATTTCTTTCATGAATTAATTCAGAGCCTCCTATCATATGATATGAGTGAGTGTAAAATTATTTTTCGCCAGCTATGATAGCATTGCTGCTGCTATGCCTAGTAAACATTTTTCGATCTTATTGAAAAGTGTTAAACGTTGCACATAAAATTAATGTAATAATATTATTGTTACAACTGGTATGATAAAAACTATTGCCAAACCTTAACTCCTTCGTTATACAAATGATATGATGTGTTTAATTATGATATCACACAGGTAATCAGATAACAACTGTTCAGTTTTAAAATATTATTGCACTAAAAAAACATTATTTTATTTTTTTATGAAATATATATCGCTTTCTACATATTTTATATTGAACTGATGTCGATTTTAATTCTGACACTTAAACATTTGAGTGCAAATATAATGGTCGTCAATTTATTTGGTGGCATCTCTTGTTGGGAAAAATTGCAGAATATTGTAAAATGTCGAATTCGTAGGATTTTGAGCCGAAAATATATTTTCGCCATCTAGAACTATTAAAATAGCTTAAGATACGACACGTCACGTAAAAAAGTATGTTATATTAGAATTTTCATTTACGTAATTAATATTACGTAAAATAAAATCCCTAACAGTCTAGTTCCTTATCTTTTGTTTTATATCTTGATTGAATCCATCTTGACTGATATGTTCGCTTTAACGCACTATAAAAAATGTATTTCCGCATCAAGTTATTATATTCATGATATTAAATTCGTTAGCATTGTGGACAGGACTCATATACAATGAAAAATCGTTGCGGGTTTGATATCCTGCGCGGGAATGGATGTAACCTCGAATGATTTTTGAACCCTTGGAAAAAGTGGAGGGAGTTCAAAGGTAGTTTAAAGTGACTCACGTCTCACATGGACCGCTGGTCAAGGTAATCCATCGCGTTTAAAAAAACGGTGCATAAAAAGTTGAGAGGGCGTTTTCCACGGGATCCTTTTGAGCGTCTTCGTATCACGTTTTGCTTTCAACAGATAAAAATTCAATTAGTGAAAGTATCCCACTCGTAATTTCACTTCGTCGACTCATCACCGTTCCCTATTCGGCTCTCATCAGTCACAGGCCCGCGATTCGTGAGTCCGTCCTTTAGAAGGCGACGCCCCCTTCCGCCGCGCAGATAAGTCATTCATTCAAACACCCCTCCATCCCCCGCGCACCTTCGGCCATTTTCTCTCCTCTTAGCACGCCGCCGCACGAAATCCTTTCCATTTAAATGCTCCCACGAGGCGGCCGACGACGGCCGTGTTTGTGTGTCTGTGTGGTTCTCGAACCCGCCTCGCGAACAACAATAAACACCAAACGCCCCGGCCCGCGGCGGCGTTGTCCGCATTCCGCAATCTCTCCCCCATCTCGAATCTCCCGCTCGTTACGGCACCTTTGGATCAACGGGTAGGTAGAGGTAGGATGAAAAAAAAATAATGTCGGAAAAGGAGGGAGGAGGGATGAAAGAGGGAGGGAGAGAGAGAGAAAGCGAAAGACGGAAGAACGTACGGAGGAAAGCGACGAGGACGATTCATAGGGTTCATTCGCAACAGACGCGTGTTGACTGTAGGTAGGTGGGAATACCCATGGGACTTGGGGGAGGTACCCTCTACCGGCGGATTACCGGCTAGAGTAGGGCTTCCTCATTGAATGTTGAGCCACACACGAAGCCATTATGTAAATTTTGGAGGAGAGGTAGGCAGGGATAGAGAGGAGGCTGGCTTTAATCTCTCTCTCCCCCTTCTCGTTTCAAGTCGACCGGGGGCCCGCGCGGTCGAATTCGTGAGTCCCTCGCCGCCGCGACCATCCGCGTGTTATGAATATTGAACGATCGCCAGGATCGGAAAAGAGCGACGGAGTGGTGTGGGAGAGGAGAGGAAGAGAGAGAGAGAGGGGGGGGGAGGGATAGAGAGAGAATAGATCGGTGGATACGAACCTCGCTCACGAAGCGAGGATCGAATCGGGATCTGAAAACAATCGTCGGGGTCGGGGGTGGACTGTGAGGGAGGAGGGGGGGATGGGGAGAGAGGGAGGGCACT
>WURS02444496.1:0-14665 GCA_011762765.2 Rhinocypha anisoptera
CCCCCGCGGGGCGGCCCCCCCCCCCCCTCCCCCCCCCCCCCCCCCCCTCTAAAACGCCGGTTTCCTTACAGCCGCCGCGAATATAACCTCGTTTCCGCCGCACGGCTGAGGCTTCCTTTTTGTGCTCGCCTTGTTTCCCACTGATAACACTAGCCAGCATTGAATTGCGCCACTTTATTTACGAATGTAGCGGTGTATTTACACATATGCATAACATGTCCTACTTAAAACCTTTCCATGTTCCACATTGGAACATTTCACTGTTCGACCACCATTTCACCAGCAATTCACCGTCTGGACCGCCTACTTTTACGGATTCATCTTTGGTCATGTACATGCAAAGATGTGAATTCTCATTTAATTCCAACAACCATCATCGGAGTAGCACGAATACGTTCGTATTACTGATTAGAGTTTAAGATACACAGGGTCGGGTCTTAAAATTATGGCTATTATTCCAACACAAAGGCTATGGACACTGTGTTCCCAAGTGTGCTTATCACAATGTATATATATGTATATATATAATATATATATACACTATATATATATATATAAACATTCTCTTTGGAACTAGGGGTCACTCTGCGTCCAGCCTTTCCTTTAAGAGATGAAGACTCGGGCGAGTGTTCGTATTGGGATAGCCCTTGAATGATTCTCCAAGTTACTGCTGGTGTGAGTCAGTTTTCTTAAGAAGTAAATAGTTTATACGTTTATTTTACATATTCATATCTCGACTATGTTGTGTCTGCCTGGAAATAGTTTGTTGCATCCAAGTTTCTGCCGAATTACTTTATTCACGACCGAGTTTTGAAAGTTGACGTACCATCCTCGAGTAAATAAAGTTCTATTTATGGAAACAGGCAAACATTCCCAATCAAACGTATTATTTCACAATTTATCTCCAGGATCTTCGGAATTCGTAATTTTGACCAATGGACTGATCAATGTGCTCATATAATTTTCTGATTCACTTGAGCGATAAATTTTGACCGGCCTTCGAAAATTTCCGAAAAACACGAATGGTGCGATGGCGACCAACATCACCGAAGTACGAGTGTAATATAATCAAGATCTGGATAACTGTGTAATATAAATAACATAGGAAAATAATTTAAATGCAATGATGGCTGATTCGTGTTTTGGAATATCGTGCTGGATCGTGGAATGATCCTTCATGGGCGAGAGGGGGGTATCACTCACCGTCTTTTTTGATTCACTATCGTAAATTAATAACCTTGGATTGAAAATCTTGATTTCCGCTTCCTTAGGAGTGTCTACGGAAGATTCTAATCCAGACTATTTCTTCCTGTTTTTCATCCAATCTTGATTGGATAATGTCTCTGCAAGCATTTGACGTTCTCGATAACAATTGACCCATTACGGAATGTTATTGTGGTTTAAACCTAACAACATTTACTTATGATCAAGAATATTTACGAAATCACGAATTCGACAGAAGTTGTTTTTATATAAACCTGAATTTTCCTCATGTGAAATAATAGTAACATTTTGAATATTTACATTCCAATAGGACTCAGGAAAACGTAGATATGAGAAGCTCAGAGCAATGGCGAAGGAATTATATTTTTATTCTCTCATTTCTTACCAATGCATATGTTCTTCAAGCCATGAATGGAAAATTAGAATCTACAAAGTTTTATCCAAGTGTAATCAAAAAGCGTCCTCAGATATCTTCTTTTTTGTATTGTATTTACTTCACTATTTATAAAGTCTCAAAATGAAATCTCGACTTACGAAAAATACCGCCCGCAAATGTTTAATTGGGGCACCAGTTCTAATTTATTGTGAATTCACTTTATTTGTTCTATAATCAGGTAAATTGTATCGTAAATTTCTTCTTACTATTGTTCTTCAGCACCTGTGCCTTGAATAAAACTTAATGTAATTTCCGCGTGATTATTAACTAATTATTGGTACATCAGACCATGTATAACGATTGACGCATGCCTCGACTACAGGAAAAACTAAATATAGTCTAACAGGAGCGTAATAGCATCTTTATTCATGTATTTTGTTTTTCTCCTTCGAAAAAACCAGTAGATAGGAAATTTTCAAGGACTTTTGTCAGTTAAAATTCCGAGAACCTCCAGTTTTTTTATTAGGTTTACTCCTCCAGCTTAATTTGATAGTTCCAAAATTGGACTTCGGAGTATTGCATTATATTCTCTTCCTCTGATGTTCCACATCAGTAGAAAAAAAGAATTTATTACTTTAAAAGAGCTCAGTCACACCAGGTGTGTCCGTAATTTTTTTTCCAACGGAAGCGCTCATTATCGTTTCGCAAGAGTGAGCAGTTTTCATTAAAATTTGCCACTGCACACATACGTGCCCATACATACATTCGTATATGCATTTAATAATAAAGCGGAAACATGAAAAGCAAAAAACCGCATCTCCGTAAAGCATGAAGGGGACCCCCCGCCCCTCCCAAACCCTAAGTGTGGTCTCAGAAATCGAGTTAAGTTTCGTCCTTCAATTATGTCTCAATGATTTTGTTCCTCCAAAAGAGGCGTTGTTATAATCGACACCTTCCGAATCATTTCGAGAAACGCGGTGCAACTGGTAGCTGAGCGGAAATTTTGTTCTCTCTCATTTGGTTGAGTCAAATGCGAAGAAACTTAACGTCCGTGAATAGGGTCATCTTGAGATAGAGTATAATTGGCGTTCAGGTATTAGGGAGCTATTTTTTGCTTAGAAAATTATAGAGATCTTAGACAGCTAGTCGTAATTATAGACGAAAATGGAAAGTTTCTAGATGTTATGGCCATGCTCAAAAATGAGTGAAAATTAGCATGTTCCAGTTTTGATTTGTGATAGCAATCAGCACCGTGAGAATTTAAATGGAGGAGATTACTAATTTCATGACATATTATGTGTGCGTCCGCAACACACTGATATTGTGATGGGGCATCTCGAGTTCCAGATGAAAGTGCACTTTCCACGACAGCTGCGAAAGAATTCGTCGTTCTTCTCCAACAGACAACCACCATGAAAAAGTCTTATCTGCATTAATAATGGGAACAAGTGCATAACTTGAGGTTAAAGAACAGAAATGGGAAAGGTCAGTTCTATTCCATAGGACGCGCCGGAGAAAGAGGGAATTATCACACAGGGGGTGACTTCGCACGAAATTTATTGAGGCCGCGGAAACATAGAATAAAACAAAATGAGAAATACGGAAAAAATAATAAGCTCATGAAATGAGAAATGATGATGACCTTATTTGCAATGAGAATGGAAGAAAGAGGAAATGTTACTATGGGGTTGTTGCCTATAGGGTGATTAGCGAAAACGAAGGATGAAGGGACCAATATTATACTCTCGAACACAGATGAAACCAAACCACTAACATGAGGAAGAAACTGGCAAACTTTAGGAGACAATGACTGAATTGTTTTTCTTAAAGTAACTGAAGGATAAATGACACAACGGAAAAGTGTTGATACATCGTGAGTGAGGAGGGGGAAGGAAATGAAGTGAGGTTGTGACTAAGGACTTGTTCAGCAGACACTGGGGACATGCGCAAAGTTCATGAGGAAAAAAGTTATTTTCCTCATTATTCACGTAGATTAATTTATGAATGAATTTCAGCCGGAATCATAATCATAATGCTGTGGATTTCATTTAATTCGGGTGTAGGAAATCCATTGTTTTTATTAAAAAATATGAATTCATTAACAATGGAGAACCATGATTACGAAATGAATGTACATATATCGCACTTTTCCATAGAATTTTATTTCTCACTACGAGCTTCGTCGTGATACGGCATCGTTAGTTACAAAGAGTGGAAAGAGGCGTATTGTTTCTGACGATGCTTCATATCGTACCTGGCGATACCGTAACTCGGTGAAATACGCGTAATACGAACTAAAATTCAGTGGAAAAGTTGGTATGATATATATTCATTTGGTAATGATGGATATGCAAAGTTTCCACGAAGTGCAGACTGACGTCGAAAACTTTAACAAAGGAGGATGCTGGAATAATGAAAAAGTAAAAAAGCTATTATTACGGACTTATGGGGAAAATTAGATAGATCTTATGATCAAAGTAGGGCCGAAATGCACCTAGTTGTTTAAACTATCGCCATGTGCAGCGATAAACCTATATAATTAACAGTCAGATAAATTTTTGATGCAATGATTAAGCACGTAATGTAATTGTCTGCTCGTGAGAATGTAGCTGGAAACGGGAATTTCTTTTATACAAAAGATTTGGCTCTTCCTATCACGTATGAATGCAAATTTTAATCTTTCTCACCGCTAATAGGAAGTTCTCCCGTCCGTGGATCTGACCTTCAAGTTGAAGGTCATGATGTCCGTCCCGATTTCCGTAAAGTTGGAGATTTCGTGATCGTTTTCTTACTTCAAAAACGAATATTTTTAGAATGAAAGAGATGTTCAGTTAATAAAAGATAATTATTTATCACAAAAATATACATAAAATAATAACAAAATATTTTAAAGGAGAAGAAATTTTATGAAGATTTTGACGAGAAATTCGCGAGGGAAACTCGTAATTATTGTTTATGCTCAATTTTACATCTATGTCTTCTTGTCTATCCGCATTCAAGACTTGTGTATATATGCACATGAATAAATATATACATATTACCTATGTGTTAACATAGCTATCGCTAATGCATCCTTTTTATCGCTATCTGTTTATTAAATTTTGCTGCTTCTGTGTCTCCAGTGTTATAGATATACTGTACAGTTATTTAATTGCATGGTGCAAAATTAAAATAATTTAATATATTTATGTATACACGCACTTATGTATGGGACTAAATATATATATAAATAGCTTCATGAGTTGACTCAAGTGAGAAGATGATTGTCACTCACAAACGAACACAAAAAAACATAGGCACATAGATAAAAAGACTCACTATTTTAAATTCTCGATGGCTGCTGAACCACCTTCCTCAGATAGGAAGAGGAAACTCAGTCTTTTTATCTCTGTGCCTATGTTTTTTTGTGTTCTTTTATATATATATATATATAATTAAGAGCTTAATGTCCCTTTTTCCTATGTCTCTGAAGACTTGGGTCCAGGCAGGAGGGACATTATGCTTTCTCTCTCTCGTGTGGCTCAATATTTAAATATTCTTTCAGTGATTCATGTATATTTGACTCATTCAAGGAATATCTCACTCCCTATTTGTAAGTTATCTTTGATCTTCTACCCACCCGTGTAATTTATTTCACGCCGTTCATTTGCGAATTAGTTCTAACCTACCATTGGGGTCGTTTATTTCATAACTGTAGTAGCACGTCTAAAAAGGGAAAACTTGTCTTATGCAGGGTGATCCACCGGTTTTCCTTGTGGATTCTTCTGACGCAGGAACTGCACGTTTCAGTAACACTGGGACTGTCTCGACCCCGACTTTGAAAAATAAAGCGGCGTTATAAATTCCAGCGCAATGTCCTGGAACTGCCCTACGCGCCGCGAGAATTAATAAGCAGTTCATACGAGAATGACAATTTATTCAAGCAAGAGAGACCATCAAACTCTGCGATACTTGGACATAAAATCCGACATGTTTTTGAAGAGATATTCACTCCATAATAAGCATAAAGACCCCGAGGTATTTTCGTGGCACGTTTCAAGGGCTCGCGGTTTGAAAGGGAAATTCGTTTTTCGGTGTCTTGGTTGGAAAAAAAGCTCACATCCGGTCAATTTCAAACCAATTTGAACAAGTATAATCTTCCATTATTTTCTCCAAATTGTCTATCCTATCGCGTGAACAGCCTTTAATGTTGCGAAAGGACAAGGTCGTAGGGTTTGGGAGAGAATTCGTCTATGAGACAAACACCTCGGAAGTTCTTCCGAGGATAGATCGCCCGCTGGCTCCTTTCGGAGTTATGTGCTTAGACCCCACTTTGGTTATTGTGTTAATGAATATTAGGTTGAAAATATTTTATTAGAGATTTTGAGGTTTTGGTTAAACTCTGGTTGCAAGACTCAAAAAAGTTCAGTTATCTCAGAAATATTACCAACTTTAGCAATATATATTAAAGGTTACTTCTACAATCCAGAGGGTCTATAGATTTTAAAAGTAATTTGTAAGTATATTAGGAAATGTCATGATGAAGTGTAACCTACCGGTTATGGTGGGTCTTTGCTGAGTCTGAAGTTTTTACTTTCACCTTTAAACGATATAAAATATGGAATTCCACAAAGGGTATTTGATTTCTTTTTTAACTTTATAAATACCAAGAAATTCAATCATTTCACCTATATTGTATTTATTAATGGTTTTAGAGTTGTTCTTCCTCAGCTCTAGTATTGCGGAACATATTTTAAATTAGTTTCTGTAATATTAAAATTTTACAATTAAAAAACAGTCCATATGAGACTAGGTTGTTTTAAATTGTCTTTTTTAACGACATCTGTTTCGTCCGCAAATTGGAAAGGTATATAATATGAAAGTACCGAACTGATGTTTCACAGGAGTTTAATAGTATCTGAACAGCGGTGTAGCGCGAGCTCCAAAATCTCGCTTCGTCTCTGGATTGTAAATAAAACACGATTATTTCTCCAAGATTGTATCAATTGAAATACAGCGCCTGTGTTTTTATATACATCATTATCACTTTATAACATTGTATTTAAATGATACTCTAAACAGTAATTACTCCTGTAGCTACTATTATTTTCCAATTTTCGATCGAAATTTCTATCTTTTCCTTCGACCAGTTTAATTTTCACGACCGTTCTTTCGGTACGACAGTAATATTCAAACTCTATTATGTAACATAGAGACTTCTATTTGTTTTAAAAGTACAAAATATTTTAAGGAATTTGGGGTAAATACTTGGGATAAATACATTTTCCTGTATATTATTGCCTTTTGATAATTGAGGTAAATTTTGTATGTTAGGAACATAGTTTATGCAGGTCAAAAAGTTACGTTAGCTACAAGAACCTTCAAAACGTTTTGTGGCGGAGAAGAGCAATATTAATAATTTAGGCATTATTTGGTGGCGTCTATTAATAGCGATCAACTTAATAATTTTTCTTTTGCCAAGAATTCTTTAGTGATTGCAGTATCATTTATTAGGTATATTTGATCACACACTAGAAGGATTTATTTTCATTGAACATAAGAGCTTTCAATGTAAATTTATTTCAAGGCAGAGAAAGATGTGTGGTTGTTGTTTGGTTAAAGGCACGTCAACATTTTGTTATTAGCGAGGCAGAGAAAGAAAAGTATGCATTAGTCTGTTATGTTGGATATCGACTCATTCACGAGTAAATGCATTTACTTAACGTTTGCAGTGAACTTCCTGCGTGGACATGCTCATTCACTGTTTAGTGACTCTGTTATGCGTAAGACTGCATCGACAGACGGGCGTAATTACAGCTGGATGACTCAAAATCAGCAATCCACGCTATGCTACTGCGTTCTATCCCTGGAAAACGGAGATAATGTGAACTATGTGAAACAGATAGAAATGAGGAAATTGGATTGAAGGTCAACAGATCCAAAATTAAGTTGAAAGTGAAGGATCCAACTTGCATTAGTGAAATGACGGAAATTAGAAACTTTATTTACTTAATCAGCAACAAATGAGGATATAACGACGCTCAACATATATAATAACCATTGCTAAAATACAGACGCCAGAAGTTGACAGGATGGGAAACGATCCATTCATCAAGAGAAAAAAAATCAAAATTTTTAAATTACAAAGCACTGGTTTCCCCCAAACATTTTATTTGGTTTCCGGACTTGAAACGACGCGACGTCCCTGAGAACGTGATGACGTAGATACCTTCGGGTTTGGACATAGAGACGATTATCGCGATTCCCTTGGGCAGACAGGGCGGCGTTTCCGAGTGTCACCCGAAAAGGCGGGAACGGATTCGTTTTCGTATCGATTCGATCGGGTTTGTGTAACGTTTTCGATGGAGACTGTAAAAGGAGCGGTAAACGATCGGTCGATTATTTTCCAATCCACTCGGATCGACAACGAATCAGTTTCCTGCTTTCCGATGAGACACAACAGCACCTTCCCCTCCCCCCCCCACCTGGAGAGTAAAAAAAAACTCTTGTTTTATGAAATTCAAATTCGGACTAGATCGACAACGTATCCTAAACTATTCTTGATACACGGACCATTGACGATAAATAAGGTCGTCGTCGTCGTATAGCACGTCCCGAACGGCTGTTCGTAAACGGACACGGAAACAGAATAGCAGTATGTAACGTCTGGCCTATTGTTGTGGTGTTGTGTACTGGCCACTTGTTTCATCGCTGTTGATGTGGAGTAGAATTTTGGTTGGTTGATTGTTGGAAAGTTTTTGTTTGGTG
Organism: Rhinocypha anisoptera; assembly: GCA_011762765.2. Classification (NCBI taxonomy): domain Eukaryota; kingdom Metazoa; phylum Arthropoda; class Insecta; order Odonata; family Chlorocyphidae; genus Rhinocypha; species Rhinocypha anisoptera. Next base: position 8,348 of record WURS02444496.1, read on the forward strand.
TTTGTGTAAGGGGAAGAGCGGGCATTGTTGTGAAGTAATAGCGAGGAATGTTGAGTGAGAGGTGGAGGGAGTGTGTGAAGTGAGAAATCAGAGAATAAAGACGTAAATTTGGAAGTTTGCGGCGTTTTTTTGGTTTTCTCCTGAGGAGGTGATTGGTTTAAAATAATTATGACGTCACAAGTAGTATTAGCATTTTTCTTCATAGGGTGTTTCGACGGCTATGATCATTCCGCACCTCTTCAAGTCACAGAAAAAACCCTTTTCTACAAACAAAACACCCAGTTTGGGTTAGCCAGGGAACGTGCCATCCCCAGGCTAACCAACTCGGCAGCGATAGAAGAATAATGGGATGGTCGGTCCGAGGGAATGGACGGACCAGAATGCAACCCGGGGACGGAAACCAGTGTGTCACGGGAAACGATTGTTTTTAAATCGATGTAATTGATGCGACGACGCGAGAGTGAGAGAGCCGCAGTTCTCTCTCCCAGCTGCGGGCGCTTTTTTTCTTCGGCGTGGGCGATATCACATCGACGTGGTGATATCCTGTCACCCGGAAGTCCGTGGCCTTGACCTTTCATCGCTCGTCCAAAAAAAAAGGTCCCCAAAATAGCTTTTTTCTGATGGACAGTATTCTGTTTCGCCATAAAACATTTGACATCGTGAGAATAAAATTTCTTATTTCTTTCGGATCCCTTTTTACTGGAATGAAATATGTAGTAGTATGAGGTTATCTTCTCCGGTGATTTCTTTGTTGGAAATGGTTTCTTAGCATCGAATCGACTAATGTTTCCGCATACACCTGAGAAATTCTTTCTATCTTTGCCATTTTTTTATAAATTTATGCGCATTTTAAAATAATCCGAATTTCAATGAATTGTACTTCTTTTACTCCTGCGTTCTTATTTTCTTCTTATTCCCGAAATTACAAACGGAATAATGGAACGATAAATTATTACATCAGAAAAATAACGATTTTCTCCTGTGATAGAGCTTTAATATAAATATTCTCCAACAGAATTTTGCAAAATATATATTTTTGTTGCTTACTAGAACTTCAACTGTACTTTGTTACTTACATAATAAATGAATTTATAATAGATTTCAAGGCCTCTATATTTTTACAATGAGCGTTGAATTCATTTTTAAGATTCCTCCTTTATTTTAAAATCTGGTATTTCAACTAAAAATTAGAAATCGTCTATGCTGTCCCATGCTTGTGAAATCATTAAAGTGAGATTTTAAATGTTCACCTACTTGGTTTCCCACTATACTTTCTATTTTTGCACCTGGTATCATTGAAATCGTTTGCTTAGGTGAGGGTAGGTTATCCGTCACCTCCTTGTTCCATGGGAAAGTTTACTGTGTTGCGTAATTCGTTTTTTCGTAAACACACTTGAACTCTTAAAACACATTTGGTGCTTTGAATTTATGTATAATAATATTATTATGTTTGTTAAATAAATGGAAGATCATCGCGATAACATTTTAAATGATTTTCCACTCGCATATATACAATGGCCTTGGTTTCAACACAACATTAATACATATACAAATGCATTGGTTTCCTTAAACACAACAATATATATACAATGGCATTGGTTTCCAAGAGGTATACATATTTTAAGTCATGAAATTATCCAGAGAAACTTGAACATATATTAATGGTAAACAAATCTATGACACTGTTCCGGCCGCGCGACTCATTTTTTAAATACACCTAGAACCTTTACCGCTTTAAGGAAGTTGATCCAAAATTTAACTACCAAAGCAATTGGCATCTTTTTTGAGGAGATTAACTTCTTTATCACAACAGATATTCACACTTCATGTCGAAAAAAAGTCGATACAGCAGTCTCTTCATAAATCACGTTAGTCTGAAAATGATATTCGTGACATCAAAAAATATTATAGGTACGTAAAACATAAGTAATTTCTTACTCCCACCTATCAATGTAATTTAGATACTTGAAGAACCTACTCAAGAAATTTAATATCGTAGGAAAATTATATTAAAGTATTGATTATGAAGGACATCACTGAGTTGACTAGTGTAAAACTTTATTTCCGTTAACTTAAAAATAAGGAAAGAGTTGTTTGGAATTACTTGTTTGGAGAAAAACCTAAGATAAAATAAGATAAGATGAATAATTAGAAGAAAAAATGCCATTTTCACCACATTATTGGGTGTTGGGGTTTTTAATTTGTTTGCTACTCCATTGATAAAGTTTACAAAATAAGAAAATCCTCCGCCGCATTACCAAAAAATATGGTGCTGTAATTCCAATTTAGATGGTTACTGATGCACATCACTTCTCACTGAAAACAAACTTAATTTTCGGTTCATATGATGTTTGGTGTAGATGTCGTAGTGGTAGACGCGTGTTCTAGATACAAATGAATGTAAAGCAGAACATCTCTACTTTATGAGGTAATCCTTCATAAAAATGGACTCAAATCAAATTATTGCCTGAGATGAAATTTGTATACTGTGTGGCGAAAAGAATATATCCGATCCCGTGCACGAACGAGTCCTTTTTACGAGTCGAACGGGGAACCAAGGAACACTTTGTCGATCGGTTTGCCTTCGCTCGTTGATAAGCGTCTCTGTTCGATGCAGGCGATCAAAGAGGGAAGCTACGTACTGCGAGAAGGAATCGTGGAAGCGGCGGGCGCGGTCTCGTCCTCCTTTCTCGTCCGCTCCTCTCCCGGTGGCATCTCCCTAAAGGTAGTGTTCCACAACACACGAGTGAAGTCGTTTTGCGATTGGTTCCAAACGCTCGAACCGACGACGATTGCCGTATCCTAGAAGAGGACTGCAATCTTGACGACTGGAACGGATGTTTTTTTAACTATATCAACAAAAAATATAAGCTTACGGCTCTAAGTGCCAAGGAAAAAAGAGAACATGTCCCCTATCCCTGATATTAAAGAAAATATACTTTTACAAACTAAAATATATGGGTATAATATTAGTGTACACTCAGTCCATAATAAATCTCCGTTCAAGATGGTGTTTAAATACAGTTGGGTTTTATTCATTAGAATATGAGTCTGGAAATAATGACTTATTATAAAACTTAAGAGGAGTATCGGGAAGATCGACATCAGAAAGATTGGAAAGTATCCCCAAATTCTTAAGCCTCTTCAGCTTCTCTCAAAAGAGTGTAAATCCCTTGTTTCTAATTGCAGGCGTAAAGACAACCAAAATATATCATTCTAAATTTTTGGAAAAAAAACATAGGCAGATGTAGTAATCATATTTTAATAGAATATTTTGGCTAGTTGAATTTGTATTAGAATTTTCGTGTGAGAATCCCATAGTTTCTTGCAGTAAATGTGGATATGAAGCAAATTTAGAAGGTAATTTTTTTTAACATCACCCCCATCTCTGATATTAAAGGAAATATTTTTAAAAGTTGTTCTCGCATTATTCGTCCCTTACTTACGATTAGGAAATGCCATGATGAAGTGTTTCCTACCGGTTGTGGTAGGTCATTGATGAGTCTGAAGATTTTACTTTCCCTTACGTATCGTAATCGTATCCCCTCTTCAAATCTGCACAATTGACCCCACCTCCCATTCTACCCAAAATCACTATCCTCCCTTCCCTATCCTACCCCTACCCCGCTTACGCAACATTCTACCCTGTATTACACCCCTCGACAACCCATCGCTTCTGAGTACCCCTTCGATCCACCTTCACTGCCTTCTTATATTTCGCGCAGCGATCACCTCTCTTCCCCTGCCATTATTAACACTCCTTCATTAGTTTCCTCTCTGTCCACCTCACCTTGTTTATCCTTTGCCAGACCCACATCTCAAAAGCCTTCAATCTATGCTCATAATCCTTCCTCATGGACCAGGATTCAGATCCATATAATTCTTCGCTCCATATAAGGGTTTTCACCTTCCTTTTCATGAAGTCCTCTTTTGCTAATGCAATTCTTCGTCTATATCCTTTGCTTGTTGTCCAACTTTGGTTACTCTCGCTTAGAAGATTTCTACTGATTTCTGGTACTCTTCCTCCTTTGTTTCTTTCAATGCTTCTAGATTCCATTTCGCTAATATTCTGATCTTTTAAACCCTCTTGAATTTCACAAGACACTTCATCATAACCAAATTGTCTGATCTGAGTCCGCATTAGTTCCCGGATATTTTCTGCTATTGAACACTTCCTAAATCTCTGCCTAACCAAGTTGTAGTCTAATTGATATCTGCCTGTGTTCCCCTGTGCCTTTCTAGTGTATCTGCATATCTTGTGGTGCCATGTGTTAGTTACTACCAAACTCCTCCCACAAAACTACACATTATCCCCACGATCGTTTCTTATCCCATAATTATGTTCCCCTATTTATTTTCCGTCCCTTCCTTCAACCACGACAGCATTCCAGTCTCCAATAACTGCCAAAATTTTTCCTTCTCCGGCTATTTTTTCGATCATTTATTCCAACTGATCGTACACCTCGTTCACTTCTTCCTCCTGGTGACCACCCGTATGTATATATACCTGAATTAGGGTAGTTGGTTCAGCTTTTACTTTTACCATTGTTACTTTATCACTAACCTATTCAACTTTAACTACCCTCCTTATTAATTTCTCTCTCAGAACCATGGCTACCCCACGCTGACTCTTCTCCCCTCCACTAAAGGTTACCCTAAAGCTTTCGCTCCATTAATCTCCCGTATCTCTCCATCTTACCTCATTCAACACTAGTACATATATTCCTACTTTCTCCATCTCCAGTTATACGTTCTCTTAACATTCCTGACCTTGACATTGTCCTTACATTCCATGTCCTTGCTGTAATCATTCCTGTCCTCCTCGTTGCCTTCTCTGGAGTGGTGGTGTCACGAGGATTTCATGAGACGACGACCGCAGAAACCTTGTCCCACCCACTACCGGGTACTGCACCCACCCCATTGGGCTGGTCTCCATATTTCCCAGGATTCAAGATGATTATCTGAATCATCATTGATCTTGGAATTGTATAATTGAGGTGCTCTTTCCAATTCCTGCCTCAATAATGTTTTTAGCGTGACACCATAACTTAAATGGCTGCCCCTCTGAGGATCAGACTCTTTTGCAGCCGCCTCACTGAGGAGCAGACGCTGCGTGGACTACTTATCGTCTGGCTCCTACCCTTCGACCTATCTGGCATGGGTGACCCTATCAGGAGCAAAAATCATCACTCCAGCCAGTGCAGCTCTAAGGGTCATTGGAACACAGAAGCCTTTCCACCACATCAAGGTCGTAGTCCATTGGGTGGGAGGAAATCCCATATGGATTAAAAATTCCTTTACCTATTTATAAAAACAATTCATAGGGTTCTACAACGTAAACAGCCTTCCAAATGGTTAACGTGTAGAAATTCGTCATGAAAAATCATATGGTATACATGGGATTCGACCACTGGATATCCAAAATGCCGGTAAATCTTACTTTAGCCAGGTACACCATCAAGCTTTGTTTCTCCTATGAAAATTTTTGCGGGGGTTTATGTGAGCCAGACATTCCCAGCTACGGTTACATTCAAGCGCAAGTAATTAATTCGAGCTCGATAAGTGACTGGGGGCGAATATATGTACACCAATACCGATCGTCACTGTATTGGCGAAGACATTTCTTTTGTGTTTGAAGAATTTGCGACTGCCTGAGATTCTGGAGCGAGATAGGGAGCCCATAATTATTTGCAGTATGTAAAAAACCAATTATATAATTACATTACTTACAAAATTGTTCTAGTTTCCGCACTTAAATTACAACGGTAAACAATATCTGCATGTCATTTACGGATAGTAATATGTTTTGGCCCCATGATTCTTTTTTAATTCTTCTTCGCATTATTATCACAGTTTCATGCTTTATGTGGTGGAAGTAACTCTTTAGTAAAATAAATATGTAATACTGTTCCATAAAGTAAATACTTAAATGCGACGCTCTTTTCGACTCATTGGCCCATCATCGAGTAAAGTGTCTTGCTTATGCATACCGTGATGAAAGATTCAGTGAGTCGAAACGCGCGTCTCGTCACAATATTTGCTTTGTGGAAAAGTGCTACGTTTTTAATTTATTACTTTTTTTAATTCATCGTTTTCGAATAATTTACTCCTCTCGACCCTTCGTGGTGATTAAGAAGAAAGTAGGGGAGGGAATCGCTTGAGTTAATACGGCATTCGGACAGATTTCGATGCTGGTGCTTCTCATGGGAATGGGGGTGATGCTCTTTGACTTATTATTGCGGTCGCGAGGGGATTGGCGCATCGAGAGCTCTGCTTTCCTTCCTCGCAGCCGGCTCGGAGACGGGGGGAATGCACCGG
>WURS02444517.1:0-14664 GCA_011762765.2 Rhinocypha anisoptera
GTCTCTCCCCTCCCCCCCTTCGCCCTCTCCTGGGTACTCACCCCGACAACCCGTTCAATTGCGGACGTTGCGCAATTCTCCATCATGTGGGAACAGTAAGGAGGGAAGGGTGGGAGGCAGTGAGACAATAATAATGTTGATCGGGGAACTTTTGAACGGAAGACTTCGTATTCTGTCATTGTTTGTGCCATCGGAACCACCTATTCTAAGTGTGTCACTAACGGGCAGAAGATGGAGAAACCGCCGACTATAATGTTGGAGTATTATTATTATATATAATATATTATAACATTATGATATATGTGAATATAAATATTATATATATAATATATATTTTATATATATACGACTATTGTGCTGGAAGATTATACTACTCAACCTACGTGGAACACCAACGCTTGGACGCATATATTCCGGGTTAGCAGAAACTTACAAAAGTGGATTGTCGTAACAATTGGCATAACGAGATGATTCGGGCAGGCCCTAACAGAAAGGTTTTTCCTTGCCGAGTTCGGAAAATCTTGCCCCCCTCCTTGCAGAGGAAGTTCTCGACTTCTCCGTCTCTAGGCAGACTTCTCTGTTGGCGTCCCTGTCTCGAGGCTGGATCAAAGGGTTGTGGCGATTCGCTCGTAGTCTCAGACTCGCCCATTGAAAGCCATTGCGTAACCTGCTGACATTATCCCTTTCCAACCTCATGAAGAATTTCATGTAGGTATTGTACGTTATATTGTCGACGATCTAAATGTGATCAAACGTTTAATGGTTGAGAATGTTGGTTCACCACGTAGTAGGTCGACTAATGATTTGCATTTATTTATATATTAAAATTAATTTAGTTTTAAAAACTTGAATTGGAAAGTAATCCATCGGTTAAGATAGGTTTGTGATGAGACTCAGGTTAGATTTTCCTCTCTTCATCGTAACTTAATCCCTCTTCAAATCTCCATACGTTTTACCACCTATCATTCTATCCAAAATCTCTATTCTCTTCTCACACTTACCCCGCTTACCTAACATTCTGCCCCCCACCACAACCTTCTTCAACCCATTGTCTCTGAGTACCCCTTCCATCTATTTTTCCTGCCTTCTTTGGATTCCTCGCAGCAAACGTCTCTCCTCCCCTACCATTCTCAAAACTTTCTCATTGGTTTTTCTCTCCGCTCACCTCACCTACTCCATCCGTCACCATACCAACATCTCAAAAGTTCCCAATCAATGCTCGTCATATTTCCTCATGGACCAGGTTTCAGATCCATATAATGTTCCATATGAGGGTTTTCACTTATCTTCTATTCGAATCTTTGCTTCAGGTCCCTCCCATCTACTCCTTCCTTTTCGGAAAGGCCAATTTTCGTAAATATATTTTAAAATAATAATAATTTATCTGTAAAATAATATTTTATGGAGCCCTTCATAATTCTTTGTACAATACGCGGGCCACCATCTTCCGAAAGGGTATAGAAGGCTCTGAATACACTAATGAGGCTAAGTGAATGGGCATTTCCTACCCGCCTTTCATGGATCATTACTACCCTTCTGCCTGTATCGACATCCGATGAACCTAATTTATCCACCTCTTCATCCTAACGCAATCAGTATGTTTCTGAGGTTTCTGAAGTGTGTGATGATAGATGGTTTCTCATACATTTACTTAACGTATTTTCGAGGGATTTTATTCCTCTATCGAGAACCACAGAAACTAACGCTGAACAGAGACTAACTCAGAACAGAGACTAAATGGAACTGGGACTGAAGCTATATGTTTATGTTAATTTATTCATCCGGATAAGGGCCTTTGAATTTTTTATAGATTTACAAACGTAAACAATATATAATCTTTAAGAAAAAGATCTAAGACAAATCATAAGATCATGTTGTGACTTTCTTCGTGCCTTACTGCGTAGACGGAAAAACTTTACCAAACTAATCAGTGCTCTTCAGACTATAAAATTTCTATCAGAATTTGGAAATGGTTATTAATATTAGCCAAGAGGGAGCAAGGACGTTTCGTTGGCTTTATATTGCTATCCTAAGAGTAAATGATTTCTAGACGGAAATAAACTAGTCTTTCATATTGACAATAGTCACATCATGCAGCAGCAAATGCGTTATAATTCTCCAATCGTAATGAATTGATGAATAAAGTTTTTTGCCTAATGAATTTGAAATGTTTTTACTCTGTTACTACTCAGACCCGAACATGACTTCTACTTCTAAGGATTACCCTGCAAGCCGCCGCAAGGGCGTGTGGCAGAGGGTGAGCCACCACCAAAGATTCACATGCACTCCCAGATGCAAATGTTAAGAGAGGCATTGGACTCAGAAATAAGTAACCCGCATGCAAAACAAATAGAATATCATCAACAACGTGGTTTGTCGAGGCAGACTGAGCTGAACAGATGCAGGGATCACTCTCTATAACGAGTACCTCAATCTCTAAGTTGTTGACGGAACTATTGAGTGAAACGTGGTTGCTATTGATTGATCCGCTTGAGAAGAATTCCATTCTTGGCATGGAAGGTCAAGGTGAAAAAGGCCGAGGAATCTAAACTATTTATTAACGAATAATATCCGAATCCGCGATACTTGCGGATGTGGGAACCATTGAGAAAAGTATGATTAAACTCTCCATTAGATAAAATTGTTAAAGCGCTCTAGAAATTATTTGTAAATGCTGATATCCTTTGACCTAAAATATCTTTTGGTCCTGATGTGAACATCAAATATGAAATATTGTTCCCAAAGTCGATGGATAGATTTATGTTCCTAACAACCGGGAGTAATGCTTTAAGCTAATAACACACACAGATCCCTATTCCAATCCCTCAATTCTCATACCATTCTTCACATCTTGTCATCAGTGCTCACAGCCACCTTCGCTCACCGTTGAGTGGCTTGCAGGGTATACGTTTAGATTTAGCCGACGTCGAAGATCCATGTGGGGATCCACTACTAGCATGATGTTTTAAAATATCGGTTTCCGATACTCCTTGCCGGCTGGCATAATACGCCTTTCAGTTGTCATCACACGTCATCTCGGGCGCCAGATAATCCGTTTTTACGACGACATTCTCCCCAAGCAAGCCGTGTTTTCCACATCTACCCCTTCCCAAGCGAATGCCCCTGCTAAACTCCCGCCTAACCCCTCCCCCTTCTCTCTCCCCCGCAGTCGCCTACCCTTTTGCTCTTCGGTAAATATTATCATAGGAGCTATGCGGGTCCCACATGAGAGACGAGCGATGAGCGCCGCTGCTATTTAGATTACCCTTTCCTTTAGCGAACGCCCTCAAGGCTCCCGAAACTCCCTCCCTCCCTCATCTCCACGCCATGGCAACCGTCAGCCCCTCCAGAGGATTCCCTCCCGCTCAGGATGCCGCTCCGAGACAACGCTTTCTCTTCCCTGTCCTCTCCCGGGCCGCCCAAATTGCGCCGCTCTCCTTTCTCGTTACTCACTGCCTGTTTCCCGGAGACCTGGTAAAAGGCGAGTTCACTTCAGTCGTCACCATACGTCAGTTCTCAGCATTTTTTTTCCGAAGAGGGCATGCCTCGCTGCGAGCCTACCGAATAAAGGTATTAGATCTGTCGAGGAAGAATAAGTATATTTCTTCTCGGTGTATGTACTGTTTTTAATGGCATTCCTTATAACTGTTTCGATTCATTCTGAAATTGCCCAATGAGAGAGTGAATAATATTCATATACGTTAAAAAAATATCTGCAGAGTAAATGGCGGTCAACAATAAGTCTCAATAAGCCTCAGAAAAATCTACGCTTTTCTAAAGCACATTACTACCTTTTCCCATGAAGAAATATTTTAATCAGTTACTATCGGAAGAGCTTCTGAATAGAATAATATAACAGCATCATACCTGATCCAACCTCTAGAGGTGTAAACATTTCCTTTGGTTCAATGCTTTAAGTATACCGGACCCTTAGCAAGTCGACTTGATTAGTAAACATTCGAAATAGTAAACAGCGCCTTCTTTTAGGAATAACCTTTGCCGTTGCAATTAAATCCATCGGCATGCAACTTTCACACCATTGAGTACATAATTGAGGACACGAATTACAGGAATATTATGTTGATAAACAGTGCAGTGAGTAGTTGAATATTATTAATGCACAGTTAGATATAATTTAACTCATATTCAAAGGCAATATTTTAAGTAAGAATTTCACTTTAAAATGATCGAAATATTCAACTTACTGAACGCAAACGCAACTTAATGAACAACAGAAAAATAGTTCTAAGTTCTCTGTAATACGGATATTAACAGCGTTCACGTGCATGATTCGCTTTTCCTTGCTCTCTAAATTTTATGTTCCTCCAGAAGGTCTTGTCTACGTCTTGTCCTATTCTCTTCTTTCCCTCCCTGTTCACTATATCCTTCTCTATATTTCTTTTCCACAGTTGAAGACTGATACATATTGGTAAATCATATTCATAAAATGGAAATGGTGACTTCGTAAATGACATAACGTGTCGAGCCCATAGGAGTGTCGACGGTTTCATCGCATTTTGGGTTATGAGCACTCACCGAGATTTTTGTTGCTTAGTGCATGATGAATATTCAGAATTTTCACAAGTGTTTAGTACTCATCTTTCATTAATCCGTTCGTCCTTTCCTCTAGCTTCTACATTTGGATCTTTCAATAACCTTCGAGCTAATTATTTCTAACCCTCTATTATTCCACACTACACAGGGTTATACGATATCAAGTAACCTTCATTATCCACCATGACTTAGAAAATGATTCTTTGTGTCTGATCTACAGAAATCTACCCAGGAATCAATCCACAGGGGGGGAGGGGGTGGACAGGATGATCAAACGTCTTTGTGTAAAGGTTCTCAATCTAATTACCTAAGGCTTGTTATGACATCTCATGTGATGAGATGTCATTTTAGGAAAAACCCATTTCGAAATTTTTCGGAAGCATTTTTAATCAAAACCGGCTTCGATCGGAAGTGGACACCTTTGTCTTCACCCACCCTTATATCCACTGACTGCGTACTACACCCTTTTTCGAGTTTTTCCCCATCCATATTCTAGCATGCCGTGTTGGAAGCATTTCCTACTACGTCTGAGTGCGTTGATCCATTGATGACACTATTAAATTTAAGTTGACTCAGTGCCGTCTTTATCTCCGCCCTCCCTCCGCTCATTGAGATTCAACCGACCCCGTGATCACCCTACTGTTTAGAAACTGCGTAAATGACACAAGTATCAGTCAGTTCAATGACAGATGCCATTATTTCTAAGGGCTCTGTTCAAAAGGTTTTGATGAGAAATCTCCCACTATAAAGGGTATTAATTCTTCAGCAACAAAAACACTGATTCTTCATTCACGTCCTATTCAATGAATTGATCTGTAATTTATTATATATATATATATATATCAAGGTATATATTTTGAAAATAAATAACTAACTAAAATTTTTTCGTTTATACAAAATACTTCATTCTTTTGAGTCTTACTTTCATGTCTTCAGTCGATGTAATTTTACTAGCGTTGGTGATTGCTGAAGAGCAAGGACACACAGAATTAGAATATGTTACTTTTGAGTTGGTCCACCGCCCCGTTATGATAGTTTCGCTTTTGAGCTGAATAGTACAAACATATGATAGTCTGAATGGAGTAAATAGTCCCCTCAGAGTACTATGGTACAGAATAACCCGGGACTTAGACAGCTCCTGCCACACAACCCAGTGGTAGCTTGAAGAGAACAATTTAGGGGTAAATTTCAGAGTACTTTTCATTGAATTCAATGCTGTAAAAAGTGATAAAATTCACACCATTAAAGCTTTTAAATTTCATATTTTAGTGGTAGAGTATACAGACCGCTTGGGAATTTTCCCATGTTCGGTGACCCACTCGATGGTATTGATATAATGTAAAATCGTATTTAAGTCACTTCTAAGTTCACGGGACTCATTGAATTATGACTTGGTGTTTATAATTAAAATTATAATATTTTCCGAATATATTGTTTCCGTTTCAATTTTTTTTCCAAATTACATATGAGAGAGGCATGGTAAGGAATAGAGGCGGTATCTAAAGGTTGTTGGGGAAGTAAATCTTTTAGTCATGTCTGCTGATGAATCATTTACATGTTCAGTGTGAGGCATACGGAATAAAATATAATCATTAAAAAGCAAAAACTATGCATATCTCCACAGTAGAAGGTCAAACTTGAATATGGATCAATTTATTTTTATGGGCAGTATTTTGGTGGAAACGGGATGTAGCAGTGAGGACATAAATAGAAGAATTGCGTTAGAGAAAGCAGTGTTTACTACGAGGAAGGCATTGATTAAAAGTACTCTACAGAGAGACACTAAGAGAAAATAAGCGAAAACGGAGAAAATAAGCGAAAAAAATGGAGCGTGATATTACCTGGGTTGGGGACTTGGTCATTGGGGACAGATCGGATGAGCGCAGAATGAAGGTCCTCGAGCTGTGGGTGTGGAGAAGGATGTAGGAGGTGACGTGGTTATAAAGGAAGACAAATAAGAAGTTTTAGCGATGTTGAGGGAGGATAGAAATTTTTTTGATAAAAAAAATACGAAGAAGGCAGAAGGGGATGCTAAGAGTTCTGAATGGTGATTGCATGTCGAAGAGAGCGATATGCAATAGGTAGAGGCGTAGAGCGATAGGTAGACAGCGAGCGAAGGGTAGAACGCTAGGAGAGCGAGGCAGAGGCAGGAGATTTACAGGGATATTATATTGAACGAAGGAAGGCAGAAAGTAAACAAATTAAAGTTGATTTTCATTTAAATTACAGGAAACTTAATTAGGGTCTCCAAAAATTTTAGATCTTCCGAATTCCGATAATAGCACAGTTTGAAATTTACAAGTAATTTTAAACTTTTTCTTTTTTAAGGTGCATTCAACATTTTGTTTCTAAATTGTACTACTCGTTACTGTGCTCATGTAACCTTACTTTGGTAGTTTTAGTTCAGTCCCTAACCTCTTGATCACTTTAACATCTCTTTATTTGTGAACATGAAATTACTCTTTTATTATAGGATGCTGGAATATAGGGTCTTCCGAGTTAAGGTTTTCATCTTTTAGCTGGATGGAGGAAAAAACCTGGTATTGTAGTTGCAATAAGGCTATCTACCCTTTATATTTCAAATTTAATTCTTCATTAGGCATGAGTTTTTTATGTATCACGAAATCATATAGAGCAATAAGAATAAATCTAATTTGGTTAAGACGATTTATCAGATGTGTATTAATGTTCCTTTGGCACCAGAGAGAATTTTGTAATGAATTTTATAGGTTTACTTTAAAAGGGATTTTCCACTTGAAGTATTGCTTATTTTGGGAAGAGGCATTTATAATCTTGCAGTTGAGATACTCGTGAGATACTTGCTCTTACACCTTCCTAATTGTAAAAATAATTCAGCGAGAGTCAGCTGGATATTAACGATTGAACGAACAAGCGACTCTTAAAAAAAACTATTTACCTTTTTGAGAAAGGTCAAAGTCGAGGTATTAATAAAAAATTAATCCTCGTTCCAAAGTGAAGAAAAATCATTCATAATAAGATATTACTGAATAGGATTTTTTGCACACAATGGTATTGGATTTGTTTATTACTTAAAAAAGGGAGAATATGAAAATCCCTATGACCGGTCATAGTCCACAAATTCACATTTTACTAAAACCCTGATTACTAACGTCCTAAAATAGTGAAGTAGGTAAACATTTAGCCTGCATATGGAATACATTCGAATATAGGATAATATCTCATATAAAATCACATTATGCATTGAATATATTGAGCTTCCATTATTACAGAAGCGACTGGCGCTGTCCTTTTGCTCAATAAATTCGTTCAAATTTTCGAACGATGTTTCTATATTTTCAGCACTGATGTAAAGTGGTCACTGACCTTTTACCCCGAATGAGAACGATTTATTGGTATAAGCCTGACGGAAAACCAAAGGAAAAATACTGAGAGGAAGTTCAAAGGGGTGGAAAATAAAAAAGAACGTAAAGGCTAAAAGCTATCAAATTATTTGCAATCAATGAGTTAGCGTTTTGGTTCGGATAATGACTTCAGATTGAAATAGTTATTGATATGATATCCTGGCGGAAGTAATTAAATGTCATAATAACTATGCTGAAATTCTGCGCCCTCTTTAAGTGTTGCAGTAAAGGTGAGTAATATTTTTAAAAATAAGGTCGAAACAGGAGATTGGTAGCGATGAACCTTCGTTTCATAGGAATTATTAAAGGGACTCAGCGAATCTTGAATTCCCCTCAAAAAAGGCAGAGTAATATGTATAAATCATCTAGTTAAAAATTTCAAGTTGATGGGAAATTCATAAATTCTATCCTGTCTTACTTTCTAAACAGCACAAAATGTTAATATGAAAAATTCAAGACTAAGTTCAAGAAAGAATAGAGTCTCGGTTGAGTTAACAATAAAGAGGCGGAATGAGACAATGAACAAACAAAGATTTCCAGCCAACTATTCTGAATGAAACATGATCCATGTTAGCCTTTCTGACCGTCTTTAATAAAAACATGGCTACCTTCGGTTCATGAAATATTTGGGATTTAGCTAAATAATTAGGATAAACCAAGGCAATAAACGTCGTTAGTGTCTTATTTTGTGACCGGATCAGTTGACTTGCAAGGTAGATAGACATAATTTTCATTGAAGTTAGAAAGTCTTCGGTCTGTCATTGCGGGTAAAATAAAAGTTTTATTGCAGCATTGGTAACATAATATAAGAAAGAAATGACGCAGTGCTTTCTTGTCATCACCCTTGGTTCATTTGTACTCACGATAGCCGCTATGGGCGGTGCAATGAAGAATTGGTCTAATTTGAGCTGCCAAGGATGGAAGGACAATTTGACTTAGAGGAGGATTTGTGTAGGAGAGAGGATCGCCGAGAGACAGTTTGAGGCTGTGATCTGGTGCTACATTGCGCGAAGCATTCCCCACGCAGCGGGGTCCCAGGAGGCATCGGGATTCCAGTCCGCCATAATTGAGATTTGAACCCAGAATAGCTACGAACTACTTATACCGGCCGACGTATTAACCGATCCAAACTTTCTTCATCGACCCTCTCAAAAGTGGGAAGTGTCTCTGAGATTTTTTCCGAAATAAATTTAAAACTCACTGAAACTCATTCTAATGTGTTGGGAAAAAAGTTTTCGACTCGGAACAATGGTAATATTGATTCATCTCCAAATATAAGTAACGACGGACATTTCTCGGCATCCCGTTTTTGACATAAATTTATGAAAGAAACACTAAATACGAATGATAGGCCGGCCTCAGTGGCGGCAGGGCACGTCTGCCAACCCGGAGGTCGCGGTCTTGTCCACTGTAAATTGGCCTCTTAGTACTGTATGTGGGCGACTGGAAAAGAAATAAGATATATGCACTCGCTTGTGTCGGCAATCGTATAATTTATTCTTATCTAACACTGTTGTCACTAAACTTCAGTTGGGTGACAAATTTAACAATTACAGAGGAAATTAACAATTACCGAGGGGAAAAGATATCACGAAAACTATGTATTAAGTCGAACTCTATACATGAACGTCATACTCTTTTAAAGCCTTACCTTCAAACCCAATCTCTTCTTTGAAGCCCTTTACAATGGCACCTTGTGATACGTACAACTATGTCCATCGAACGTTCTTTCGTGCAGTTATGGCGCGACCAACAATAAGATGTAAAATTTTTAACTGCGAAAAAAATTGCTCAAATTTAGGAAATACGCATGTAGGTTCCACAGACATCTGGCACGAGTAGAAATTACGTATTCTCTCCGGCGCTGAATTTGGACTAAGATTCGTTTTGAATTTTTCCGTCAAGAATGATGACAGCGAGAACTGTGTAACGCCACTTCGTCTTATAACACATGTAATTTACAAAATCAGGGCGGATAATACAATGATGCATATTCATTTCTGTCTTTCGAAGGGCACCTCGAGTGTGGAGCAATGTGAGTCGAATAGGACGTTGAAGTGTGTGGTCTTGAACTGAGAATTCTCCCGTTTGCCTTTCCTGCCAGATTAAGGCTAAAGTCGATGCCGTGTTTTCTTTCTTCTTTTTCACTCATTTCTCACCTACAAACCCCATCGATCACCAGAACGTCAGATGAAGTGGCAAAGAAAGTTGGTAACTTTCGAAATCCCAAATGCTTTAGGAGATCTTAAAGTTACTATCCTTCTCATACGATGCCTGATGTGATGAAATAGAATAGAATCCATATCTGTCATTTATTTTTGAGCTCGATACGCATATCAACAGAGCACCTTAAGAATCATTTTGACTCTGGTGACTTCATTAGTTGAGAGTGTATTCTGATGGTTTTATCGAGAGTGACTACTTAGGTTATTCGATTCGTGCATTGGTAATTTAGGCCAAGAAGCATTTCGTTGGCGGAGGCATGACGAAAACAAATCGGACTTTAATCATTCATACCAAGTCTCTTCCAGACATGTTGCTTGGAACGGCATAGCAAAAGTCTTAGTCGACATTTTGTTTTTCTTGCTACGAGAGATCTCTGCAAAGAACTTTACTAGGGGGAAGATAGCTTCGACGTCAAATTTTTCTGAGATTTCAGACAGATTTCAAACAAGGATGTGTGAGGAAGAAAGCGAAGGAGAAAACATTTACTGAAAAAAATCTATTCTGATGTCACGGCCAACTCCGAGCAAACGAGCATTCTCTCTGGGAAGGGCAACCAGTGATTGAACTGTTTACGGACCACGGTAATTTACCAAAGTCAGAGTGAAGACTAGGGAATTTACAGGGCGATATCTGGCGTAACATTATCCAAGATTTTCGTGGTTCGATGGAAAACTCTTTGTATTTGTGAATAAAAATACATATATATTTATTATCAATAGCCATGTTTCGACACCGAACGGAATCTTCAAGTGTGAAGTATAGAGAGAGGCTTCCGCAGTTCCGGATATGCTTTGGTCAAAGGAGAGTAGTTTGAAATTGTTCCTGCAAGATGTGAATAATGTCATGCATACAAGTAGTGCTTTTTTCAACTTTTTACAAGTAGTGCTTTCCTTTTGTGTGAATAATTTCTAACTTATGCATGTGGGAGTGCTCATATGGTGGTGGCTAAACCCCTGTCACACGTCCTTGAGGCGGTTTCCAGGGTAACACGTAGAAGTAGATGAGTAAGAGAAGTTTCAAGCGGGTGGAGACAGGGTTAGTGGGTGCGGGCATTGCGTATTTGGCGCAGAACTCTTAATGGAGGAAGGTTGTGGAGAAAAGAGGGGGAGGGGGGGTGTTAAGCTGCAGGATTAAAATAGGTTGTTTACTATATATTAGTTTGATTGCACACTTTAAAATTCCTACAACCCAAACATATCAAAGCATTTGTGCCCCGACACCCGTAGATCACATTCAGCGTCGAAATCTACATAGCGGTGACAAATATACTTTTATTAGAAATACATTGTTTTCATTTGTACTAGGTAATTTGACGTCATAGCCATAGACGTCATACCCAATGCGCCTTTAGGGACGAAGGGCATTCAATCGACGCCCTAAGTCTAATTCTTCTCCAGGATCGAACCCTGCTTAAAAGAGTGCTGTAGCGCAGAAGATACAGGAGTAGATTTAAAATTTGCCCTTTATCCCATACGAACCCAAGTTCTTTTTATTTTCATCCATTCTCGTCAATATTTGATGATGGGACAAACTTATGGTTAGACGAAATGGTGATAGGACTTCGTGATACGATGGCTATTAGATATATTCTTTTACTCGTATTCTTTATTGAGTTTCCTAGTCAATATGGTCTGATATTTCCTGATAACTAAGGAAATTATGTGCTTTAAAGATTAAATTTCACTTTAAATTCACAAAGAAAGTAACCTTGTGGTGAAATTATTCATATCTATCGGATATCCGCACAAAACATCTCCCGTGTATCAGTTAGTTCATAGTGAATGTAAAACTGGTCATAAATAAAAGAATGCGTAAGAAGACAAAATAATTCCTAGGCGGATTCATTTCGGATTTAGGATTGGGAGGATAACAAGTGATGCCGCAAGAGGAGTGACGGGAGGATTAATATTATAACTGAATACAGAACACAACGAAAGTTCGATTCAAGTGAACAGGAGAGGCCTTCGTTCGATGTTCACCACTTGTGTACCACGTGCCGTGCCACCAGATCCGTGAGGGGTTTCGCGTAAGTGATACATATTGACTTTTAAGTCAGCGTTGCGTAAACGGGACCTTCCTCGCAGTCAGTCGTGGGAGTGGGTCGGTGGCGGTAAGGCGTCATCAATAGTATACGTAAGGCAGAGGTTGTTGATTCGTCCCCTTGAGGGAGATGAGCAAGAGAGAGGGGGAGAGCCGACGGGGAGACCGAAACAAGAGAAGGACACTTTTTCGGCAAAGGACTGAAGGACGGGAGATTGGCTCAATGTCGTCCGAGTCGCTCTATAGGGGAAAGTACAACACCTCGCCGGCCACAGGCAGGGCGGCACTACCGGGGGTCGGAGCGCGGAGAGGACGCCGCGGCGCGCCGGAGAAAGAAAGATTCTTCGGGAGTGCAATTTTCCTCCCGTGACAAAGACTCTGGTTTTTTTCTACTAAGTGATGCATTTACATAAGTCATTTTGCATGTACAAAACATTTCTTTCCTCCCTTCCATAATTACTGTCGATAAAAATTCTCATCTTTTTCCTCCACCAGAGATAGGTATGCGAAATCATAACGATACAACTGATCCGTCTTCCTAATTTACCTCATGCTTCGTCTTGAGAAATTTCATTTTCTCACGCCAATGGAACGTTTCCTCCTTCGTGTTGAGAGGTACGTCGAATTTATCCGGTAAGAAAAAATGTCTTATTTTGCTTTCAGATTCTGGTACGTTTCGAGTGTCGAAAGCATAAAAATTAAAACATTAGTGTAGTGCTATCATACTCGTAAACTGCAAGTTTATGCAAGTTGATGTACCTTTCAAGTTGATTCTTCTTTCCTGTTTCGTTTGGTCGACTACGAAGTTTCCCACCCAGTTGCAGTCGACTGAGAGAAATTTAGTTAGATAACTTGGTTCACGCGTACTCGGAGCAGATGAATGCGATCCATGGCCGAAGAGGGAACACGCCGTGACCTTCCTGCAGAAGGTCTCTAAGAGTTTCGAGTGTCCTTGTGAATGAGGAGAGAACCTCGACTCGAATTAATTTAGATTTCCTTCGCAGTATTGGCAAATAGACGGATATTACCGCTTATTGATCTCAAAAACACTGAGATAAATTATAATGAAACGCAATTTCACAAAAATATGGCCAATGCCTTTCTTCAGTGCTGCATCTAAACCGAGTGGGGACCCATAGGTCCGAGACTTAGGGCATAAGAGTTCCTCTGCGGGATATTAACGTTCATTTTTTGTTCCTTTGGTGGATTAATTTTTGTTCTTTTAAATTCTCTCTTACCAAAGTACTTCAATATATATGATAAGAGGACAATTGACTAACTCTTACAGAAACCTGAAATGTTGGTGGCCAGCGCCTGCATTTCCTATCTGGGACTGACGGCTTTGTGTTGAACCGTTAAATTGCCATTTAGGTGTTGATTACCCAGATACCTAATAATTACATTGATCTAAAATCAATTAACTGAGTAAACTGAGTAAAGTCATTTTCGAAAGTTACCCGTTCGTGTTCAATCGATGGATTCAGGGGTAACTTGTGGATCTACTACAACATGAATTAAAACTGCTCGGTAATTTCCACATAAGTCTTTACTTGAACGATCCAGGTGACATGAAGCCATTATCGGATGATCTGATGGATGGATTAAAAAAAAGGGGAGGGAATTGGAACGCTGGCGGAAACCCGAGGCCTCCTTCGAGGCCTCTGGGCCCCACATTTCACGCTGTGCGTTCCAATTCCCTCCCTCTTGCGGCCCTGAACTCCATATGGGACCGTCAGAGCACCCACCCGCTTTAGGGGCTGAGTGAGTTCTTCTCTTTATTTGTTATAATTTTACAAATAATGTTTAGGGGTTCCTTTCCAATTTACCCCCTCTTTTACAAAATGAATATAGTTTTCCATAATTCAATTATAGTATTAACCGGTTAACAGTATCTAGAATATTTCTAGTCCTTATTGCCATTTATTTACATTTGAGCTACAATGATTCGTTAGTCTTCTTTTATTTCTTACTTCTTTTCAATATTGTTCTATTCTTTTCTTGCTTTACAATTATGTTTAATTCTTCTTTTACAATGTCGTCTTCTTTGGGTCACCCTTCTTTATTCCTTCTTCGATCTTCGGGTTCACTATTTTTCCATTTCCCTGGTAAATTCTATAAGTGTTTCCAATCTAATTTTTGTTATTAAACTACCTATGTCTTTCATGTTTTCTGGTCTATTTTCTACGGCATTGAAGAGACTTACTCTTTCGTTGTTGGATAGTTTTCATTAAAAAATGCGATGTTCCACTGTATCACTCTTTTCCTTACATTCGCAGATGTCGATATCTCTTTTCCTTATTTTAAAAAGGTATGAGTAGATCGGGCCGTGTCCTAAAATAATTTGTGTGATTTTTCTTTCCGGGATTAAGTTCATTTTCAGTCTCTCCGATATATTCGGGAAGATGCTTTTTGTGGTTCTCCCTTTGTCCGAGTTATTCCAGTCGTGCTGCCATTTTTCTAT
>WURS02444528.1:0-14663 GCA_011762765.2 Rhinocypha anisoptera
TGTTCTGCATTTAGTCTCGAATCAATTTTCAAATATATTAATATTTTTCATATAATTATTTAAATGTTTTTTTGAAAGTTCTTTTTTCAAAATCATTTTTCTAGCTTTTAAAAACAACTTTTTTGCTTCATTTCCGAACGCGAGCTTCTTGTCAGCTTGCCGGCAAGTCTTTCATCTCTAACTATTCATAACATAAGTTGTTCAAAACATTATTTTCGAATTGTCACTCACTAGTTAGCCACTAGAGGGCGATACTATAAACTATTGTATTTTGTTGAATTTTCGAGTTTCTTCAAAATTAATTTAAACTGGTTAAGATGTAATTGCAAAATCGAATACAACATTAAAATAGTATAATAAAAATAAAAATAATTTCGGATGAGAAATATGGAAAAAAGATAATGAAAAGGGAAGTAGTAGTAGAGAAGTGGGCAAGTGACACGACCTTGGTTGACCTAGGTTGGAGGCGACAGTGGTGGGTCAGTGTGGAGCTGACTTGGAGTGAATGTGCCGAGTCAGCAGCGAGTCATGACATTTGGTGGGCCGTGTGGCGCGCGCCACCAGTCAATCACTACGAGACCAGGCAAGTGTCGAGCGATCGGCTCATTGCCACTGGCTAGACAGAACCACTCGGTTTGCTGTGACCTCTCTATTGAGTGATACCACTTGTACTGACTTGACGCCCGATTCCGCCGAATGTGCCGTCGTCGCCGCTACAGGCGTGATGACTAATCGAGACAGCCATTCTACAGTGACGATGATGGAAGCAACCAGAAATGCCATTCATTCCATGCCCAGCTATCTTCGGATCAAGACATTGTCTCCCCGTTCGGTATCATGTTTCGAAGAATTCAAAAATGCAACACTAGGCAATTCTCCACATAACTCACTTGTTGTGCTAGCCACGAGACTAATCACAAATAGAAGATACCAACAAAGCAATTCTTAATTAGATTTCAGTAAATTGCCACTAAAGGACTTTATAAGAGGCTATCCTTTTTATTAACAAAGTAAATGCTACCGACTTCACTGATGTATCATTGTGCAAGAGTAATAAAAATGTGATTCAAGCAAATTGTTGTAAAACTTTGTAAATAGGGTGGAGTCCTAGTCCTAGAGTACTATCCTTGGGTCAAAACATGTATAAGACAATAATACGATACAGTCTTGCTACTTAGACATACTGCATAATGTTGATACTAGGGAAGCTATGACGTAAACAGATTGTTTTCGCCTCC
Organism: Rhinocypha anisoptera; assembly: GCA_011762765.2. Classification (NCBI taxonomy): domain Eukaryota; kingdom Metazoa; phylum Arthropoda; class Insecta; order Odonata; family Chlorocyphidae; genus Rhinocypha; species Rhinocypha anisoptera. Next base: position 1,239 of record WURS02444528.1, read on the forward strand.
GGTAGTCGCCATCACCCAGGCCTTAACCTTAATATGAACAAAATATCACTGAGAGTACACTGAAGTGCGTGTGACAAATATCTGCAACGATGGCTGTGTGTGTGTGTTTTGTTTTGACTGGCAGTCATTCTCACAGAAGGGACTGTTGCAAAACGGTGCCCGCGAGACAGTGGCTAACAAGTGATGCTCTGGTAGTGGCATTCATCTAGTTCGATCGGCGAAGCACGAATCGAAGCGATCGAGCAGTTGTGAGCGAGAGGCGTGATTGGCTGGCATCCATCACTAGCCGCCAGCTCCGTGCATGATGTCTCTATTACCTGCAGCACCAATACGATGACCAGTACCAAGCATTCGAGTCTCTTAGGTCGCTATCCGTGCCTGTCTAACCGGTCACGTGAGCCTCAGATTTGCGTGCCCTGTGACACCCCGCTGCGGTGACCATCAGTCCAATGATGGAAGACAATAGAAAGAAAGACCACCGGAGATTAGCTGACCGGAGGCGAATTGGCCCATTGATTAGGCGGGTCGAACACCACTTTTAATACAGTGTTGCCTGATTGTCTAAGCCATTTGGTAATTGTTGCTTTGCTTGACTCACGTTGAAAAGTCATACAACTTTGACTTTGGCTTAAAAGTTTGCTTAGATTTGTATCAATTACCTATTGATTCAGTTTTAGACTTTGCATTAATCAAATACATTTTTGTGGAACAATTTTTTATTTAAAAATACCAATTAATGTAAATTTGTGCATACATGGTGCTTCAGTAACTGTTGTACATTTCAGAGCACCCACACATTCTTTGCTAGAAATTCCAATAAGTGTCTAGTCTCTGCTGAGAGAATTGTTGACAAATCCATCTTGGAATACAGTGTACGTGATGAGTCAAATATATAGCATATACAGGCGACATCTCGTACCAACTGACACTATTGGTACTCGAAGTCTAAGCAGCTTTGCGCGTCTCGAACCTTAATCGGATTTGGCCAACAGGCCGAAAGCGAGAGTGTCCATTGGACACCTACCAGGTGAGGGTCAGTCAACCTTCATTGGAGCAACCAAACAACAACAACAACTACCGGCCAGGTAAGTTGGTGGGACTTTCACCTGGTGCATGGTGCCATTTAAATACAGCTAGATTTAAAGATCCTCAGGAGGCGTGTCGAGTAGACTCGGTACTGACGGTGCGATTCTCCACTTGATCGATGATAACTGCGGGAGCGAGCAAGGTAGACCTCCAACTCCCAACCCCAACCCCACCAACCGGCTAAGCGCATCGACCAACAATAGATGACCGCGCGTGCCAGTTCGCTCATTGCCTTTCGCACCCTCGGTGCGCAATCAAGGGTTAAGCGCACCACTCGAGTTGGCCAACCAACCAATTGGTCAGCGGTAATTATCAGACACCGAGGAGAACGCAAGGCAAAGCCAACAACAACAAGAAGAGCAGTGCACTGCTTGCGGCATTGTTTGGTTTATTCACCTCGTCGATGGCGGGCTTCGCCATCAATCCATTACCCTCTTCCCCTCAAACAGCCATTCTAAGCAATACTATGGCCATTAACCCAATAACTCGATTCGCGTGAGGGAAAAGGGTTAATCGCGCTAGAGAGAAAGGGGAGAAAGACCAGAAGAAGGTGAATCGAACGGCGCGTTGAATGGTGTGGTGGGGGCAGGTGAAAGTGGCCAGGTAGTCGAGCAGGCGATTCGTCGCGCGCAATTATGCCTTTCCGATTCTGGCTTACCTCAACATTTCACTCATTCACAATACAAACCAACCATCATCTGACAACATATTTTGCCAATTTCTAATTTTAAAAGTGATAGAAAATACAATCAAGTATTTGTTCTTTTTAAAAATTGTTGACGAATGATTGAAATAAAAAATAGTTACGATCTGAGTGATCGATCTCAAAATGTAAATAGATTATTGCAAAAATGATAATCTGGGAAAATAATCTGTGTGGAGCATAGAAGTAGACAAGTGAAATGAGTGTTAAAGCTTTTAATTGTAAGCCAACAAGATTTAATAAAAATAATAAAAAGAGCAAAGCCTTAAACCTTATAACATTAAAACATCAGTGAAGGTATTAAACGATGAATAAGTGTATATGGTAAATATAAGATTGATTAGGATTGACCAATACAAATAAATGGAGTATAAATCAGAATAATACCTTGTGATCACATAAGGAGAAAGTGGGAGAGTATCAAAACAATGATGAGAGAAGAGGAACTGAGAGGACTGTATGATGAAATGATTCCTCGCGTAAATGTGACTGCAAGTGTAAGGGATCTAAGCACACGTGTGATTTTAAGTGGGGGTAAACACTTTACCAGTCTACTTTCTCTATGATATGAACCTTTCTGTTACGTTCTGTAAAAATTCGACAAAGCTCAAGTACAAACTACTTGTGTGAGTGCGACTTGTCTGAATTTTGTTCAAGTGGCTGTCGTCTAATCAATCTCTTGCTAGTTATAATTATTTTAATTAAACGCCTTGCAAAGAAATGATCGAAAAGCCGGTGTCAAAGTGGCAAAAAGGGGAGTCGGGATATCTCATTGAAATCAATGTAAAAAGCTTAACTCAATATCATTTGCTATTGATTTCAATGAGATATTTGTTGTTCCATATTCTGGCTCCTCTTTTTGCCGGTTTGTGTCGTTATCATTGCGCACGCGCAAAACATATTGTTGGGTGAGCGCAACAAAATACAGTGGAAGCGCGTGGCACTGGCAGTGGAGTGGTTCGTAGACATGGACAAGGGTGCAAAAGAGGCGGATTCGGATGCAATACGATCAACACACAAAGGAGAAGTTGCTAACTTGTGTAGACTCCGTCCTTTTCGAACCCCTGTCTAGGTGTGATTTGCAGCGCGGTGGAGGAGGGGGTAGCGCCGTCGAGACAGCCTGTCTGGCCGTCTGGGTCGCTTGCAATGTCCTATCCTCCCTCCCCTCATCGCCAGCCATCGAACTATGCACTGGTTTATCTGGTGGAAAGGGGTGTGACAAGATTGTTTTGGTCGCATCACATCAACTTAATTTAGTGCTAAATAAGCCACACCGTTTTCTACTAGATTCCTACGCCAAAGTGATGCAAAATGCTCTCTCAGCTGCCGTTGAGTGCGAGGTGCATGCGCACTGCATTCCTACATAAGGTATCCCAGACGCGTTGCTGCCATTGAGACCTAAGTGATACGGCCATGGTTCATTCGCACCTCTTGCCGGCTCGTCAAGGTGGTGACGGTGATTTGAAAGAGATGAGCACAAATGTCTTGTTTTCTAGAGGGGCAAACTTGGCGCTGCAAAAAAGGTGGGCTCATGATGTACTAGAACCAACTCGGTACGTCCAAGCCAGGCTTTGTGTTCCAGATTGTTGTTTCTAGAATTGTAATTTTTCTGTACATATATCTATTGATTAGTGTAAAAAGTATCCTATCGGTAGCTTTCAAAATTATTTTTGGGGCAAAAATCAGTCTGAACAGTTTAAAATGAATGAACAAAAGTTTCTGTCGGAATCTTATATACAAGTGGTCTACAACTAATAGAACAAGTAATGTTCGAAAAAAATAGAAGAACGCCATTGGATTGGTGGCAGCACCACTCTCGAAATTCATTTAGAGTGTTACTTATCAATTACAGGAAACACTCAAGAAACGACCAAAATGTTCTCTACCTTTACAGTACAAAGTGGTCTTTTTGAGATGTGGCAAGAAGTAAAGACGATTCACAATGAAGGTCTTTTTTTGAGCAAGCCGATTGTTGAGTGTTGCTTGAATGATTACAATTAATATCATTGTAGATCAAGATAGCTCTCAGGATGCTCTGAGAAAGCGTGGTCGACTTCGAACAACTAAATAACTGGTGGTGAATACTATTTTAACCCAAACATGTTTACAGTATCTATTTTCACCTTCTTTGTAACGAACATGAAGTTTTCTAGTTGTCTTCGTGACTACCGGCAATACGCAAAGGATGATTTGAATTCTCGGTTGGGTTCCAATCAACGGTCCTATTGTCATTATTCAGTTCTTTGTTTTGACTCTTTGATCTCACTAGGCGTCATATTTCGGTCATTAATTACCCTCTCCCCTCCGGTCGAGAGCGAAGTTTGCGTTCCTCGGTTCCACTTTCGACCACGCTCACACAAGCCAGTTGCTTATTCTCAATTCTCAAGCAAAGATTTATTTACCAGAAATTAATTACACAAGCTTGTCTGATCCGGACTAATTCAAATCAGTCTGGTTAACAATGTTAGAAACTAGTGTTTGGTCTTTAATAACCAAGTTTTTATATTTGTTTGACTTAGATGAAACGTTTGACCACCAGTTAACTGGTGTCACTGCCGCTCTCGCCCCACATTTTTGACAATTGTCTGTCTCCTGCCACCTCAACGCTTAGGGCTACATTTGGCTTTGCAAGCCCACTTTCTGATCGTTTTTTATGATCGAACCATTTTGTCTTTCACTATCTGAGACTTTGATAATGCCTTTTCCGTCAATTATCGGTTGAGTCAACACAGTGAAGCGTGGGTGCGCTACACTTTGGAGCGGTCAAACCCTATTGTTGTGTGTCCGACAAGCGTTTGCGCCATCTGTGGAACGTACAACAAAAAGTTATTAAGTGAGAGCTCCGGTCGAGGTCTAAGGCGGGCAGCAACAGAACGGCAATTGGTTAACCAAGTGCTGCGCGATAGGGAGCGCTACACTACGGCCCAGTCAAGTCCGGTGGAAACCCGGCACAAGTCTCGGGCAATGCAACGAGACTGCACGAGATTTGCACCGGGTTAAGATCGCGCCGCCAGGCCAAGACCGCGCCGTATTGTTGCGCTCCCCGATGTTGTTGCTAAGGTGGTGCGACTCGCGCCAAGACCGGCCAACGAACCACGCTAATGGGGAGCGCTACACTATGGCGCGGCGAGTCCCGATGTATGGATGCCGAATCAATTCAATTGCCTCTCTAATTACAACACAGTGGAGGTTACTCAGTGCTGTAATTTGGAAAGCAATTGAATTGATTCAGTCGAAAGTATTTAAACTGAAATTTTGAGCTCCGCTAGTGTAGAGCTGTCCGATGCAGCGAGGTCATGGTACGGTATTGTTGTGCTTCCCATGGACGGTGCTGGCGCATTTGGTGTAGCACAACAATACGGTGGCGTGGTGCACGAATCGGCGCGTCGAGCAGCTGACTCCACTGCCACCACACTGAATCGTCGAGTCCTGTGCGCGCCAATTCGTCGACCCACAGGGCAGAGGCACGGTGAAGGGAGGGAGGCTAGCAAGCGACGTGCTTGCACACTCTACGTACGTACGTACGTGTGTGTGTGTGTTGTGTCGTGCCACCCTTCTCCAGTTTCTTCTCAAACTTCTCCCGCATTGAACTCCTGGGAAAATTGGGGAAGAAATTGTTCCCCATGTGCTAGTGCACTGCACCGTGTGTGTGTCTGAGTCTGTGTGTGGTGGCCATGGCAGTGTCTGTGTGTGTGAGTGCACAAGTCCTCCTAGTGATGACTGCATGACTTGGACTAAACATCGAAAGAGAGTGCAAAAAGGCGGTTCTTTTTCAGATTTAAAACTTCTTAATGATCATTAAAAAATACAAAACCTAAATTAAATTTTAAGAAAAGTATTTGGAATAATCTACTTGATACAAAACAAAATAGTAGAGAGTTTGTTGTAGATTGATGTAAAAGAAAAGAATGAGTAGAATTGGAAAAGAAATGGTGGGAAGGGACCTCCTGTGTAGAAGTGGAGTCGATGTGTGGTGGGAGTGGTGTGAGTGCGAGTGCGCGCGCGTCACACGGAGCAAGACACCGAGCGAGTGTGTGTGTGTGTCGTTTGCCTTTTGGCTGAGCTCGACGCGCGCCAGTCAGTCGGCAGTCGTCTCGCTGGCCAGCCGGGTGTCTGTGCGTCGCGTCTCTTCTCCCGACGACAACTTTGCGCGCCTTTTTGATGTAGGCTCGCTAGCATACTCGCCAGTGTCGCCCTCCTCGCTCCCGGTTTGTCTCCACCGCTCCAACCAGCCCGACTCCCTCGCGCGCAAGTCATCGAGTCGTCGCCCTCTTCGCATGCCTTAGCACTGTCCATCGGCGACCGTCAGCAGAGCATGACATCATCTCTCACTCTCCAAACGAAACGCTCTCACCTTTTTTGAACCGTTCTTTTTTCATCACCACTGGTCCATTTGCCTCTTCGTGTGATGCGTTAATTTATTGGCAGAATTGTGCCTGAATAGAGGATTCACGTATCTCGCAGAGTGGGTCTTGTGTTTTGGAAGTGCATATCGCCAAATGCGATCCAGAGTGTGCGCGCGTCCTCTCCCCGTGCCCACACCATAACAACAACCACTACGACGTTTGCCCGACCGTCGCACGCACAGTGAGAGCAGCTGCCGCCGACCGGAGCTACCCCCAGCCATCCACCGTTCTCTCTCGTCTCTGTTTTCGTTTCTCTCGCCCTCTCTTGCGTTCAACTTTTGTATTGGCACCAACTCGCACACACGCACTCTCTCTCCCTCACGTTCTCCCTCTCGGGTGGCTGGCCCCTCCGTGTTTTTGTTGTGGTGCTGCACTCGCGTGCTTCTCAAAATCATGTGATAGTTTTTCAGTCATCACCTCTACTCATGTCTGTTGTCTTTGTGTTTCCATCCAGGGCCAACCGAATGCAGCTAAAGTCGAGCTAAATTATTACTTTATAAAAGCAATCGATCGACTTTTTCCTTCCATCACCTTTAATCTTTGCAAAGTACTTTTGTTCCTTCAAGAGATTCAACTGCTCCATTCTCCTATGATCTTTTTGAATCGTAGGGTGTTTGAAAGTATTGCTTAGCACATTGCAAGAATCATTGTTGGCTGAAGCAACGGTGAATTGCCATCTTTGGCCAGAGAGTACAATCGCAAGAGTGCTGTTTAGGTACTTCGAAACAGTTTCACTCGATTTCATCATTGTATTTCTTCGTTTTCGTTTGTTATACCATCTATTAAGCTGCCGTCTCATTGTGTTTGTGTGCTAATATATACTCCAACTCCGTTCAAGTGTGTCTGCGTCAGTCTGTCAGTGTTTACATCACATGATCACACGCGCCGCGTATTCGTCGAATAACACATTGTCGCAGCTGAAAAACCTTTATCAATAGACTCTCACACTCACATGCCAGTACAATCAATTCCCACTAACACTGGTTCGACCTTTGAACTTTACTCCTTGGTCTTGTCTTGCATCATCATTATTGTCGCTGTGCAGCGATGGTGTGTGTCTTGTGACTGTCAACGACATTCGATCGATTGATTACTGTGGATCTTCCCTGTTCTCTCGGATCGATCCAGAGACAGAGGGAGAGAAAGATACACATTTACCGCACGTCAATCAATACCACTGGCTGCGACAATAACCAAGTGGAACGGGCCAAGTTTTGGCAAAAGCAGTGAAAGCCTCTTGTTTACATTCACTCTCGTTCTATCGTACCAACTTCTCTCTACAGCTGTCTTCACTTGTTCGTGCTAGAGCAGTCTGATCGATCACAGGCCCATACGCTAACCATCTCTATCTGATAATTGATTAAATCTACTTTAGCACCCGAAGACTTTTCCGTGAAGCACTCGACACTTTTCATGTCACAATAATCTCAACTTTCGAGCTGAACACTCTAACCTAATAATAACGTTTAACAAAAAAAAACGTTCCACCAATCTTGCGTTGCTATCTTGCCATGCACATCATCTCTAAGCTTTATCTCCACTCATCTCTTGCAATGCGTGTGAACATCACCATTGCACCGACGCTCATGTTTACGCGCGTGCGGAAGTTCTGACTCACCTTACCAGTGACTCACAGTTTCTCGTTTGGTGTTGCATCACCAGATCTCGCATTTCACCAGTCCTCATTTACCTAAAGTTCAATTTTGTTTGCCTTGTGGTAGTATCATCGTTGGCATGAGTCTACCAAGTGTTTTCTGTGAAAATTGATTATTGTTGAATTCTGAGCTCCACCCCTCTTCCTCAACGTCTAATTTCGACTCTTTATACCCAAGTACCAATCAGCATCACCACGAATCGATCACCGAGTTTTCGTCACCAGGCTACCGACGAGCCAATGTTACTGCCATCGGTCATCGTAGCCGATACAGGTTAGTGCGCTTTTTTCATTTTGATTACGATTAGAGTAGTCTGAGGTCAGGTTGAAGGAAAGTCAGTCAATTCTTTCGCTCTTCTACAAACACACACACAAGGCACTTGATATATATTCTCTCTTACATAAAACTTAGCGTTCAATTAACAGCTTGATTTGTGTGCGGCGCTCGTATGCGCCACTTTTCCTCCTCGAAATCTATCTCTTGCTGTGTGTCTTGCGTGTCCATCTAGTGGCATTTCATACATCACGATGACCTCTTGTAGCGACTGCCGGTGATGTCATCTTGATGCTTTTGCCAGTCTCTGGTATGCCTCTCTTAGCGCCGTGATGGATGGCGTTGGACGAAAAGTGTCGCAAGCTAGCATTCCCACCGCACACTAGCCAGCATCTCGTCCCTTCGAAACCGCCACATGCATCTCCCCTCTGGCTTTTCACCTCCGATAAATCTCCGGCTCACTTTCTCCTCTCGTAGCAGCCAAGTTCAACATACTGTTGCTTCACAGAGTGACCCCGGGTCAAAGGCACGACGCACAGCCTATCGGCATTGGAGGGGGCGTAGTGGCAATGTAGGGCGCAGTTCTCACTTGCCGCGCGCGCGACCACTACAAACAAGATGGAAGGTACTTCCCCTTGGTCTCACTGTGACCTCACAGCCAGTGCCACTGTTGCTAAGGCCTGTCAAGGGTCTTGCTTAAGAGCTCGATTTGCAGCTGCAGCACTGCCGCGCTAGGGGTGGCCACTGTACCAGTCTCTCTCTCTCTCTCTCGCACTGCTGCGCAACTCTGATAGTGAGAGTAACATCTGTACTCTACCAAGACTGCTTTCAAGAGACCCACTCGCTTCTCAGGGAGTGGTGCAGAATCGAGTAGTCGCATTTTTATGATGCGAAACTATTTGCGATAACGGATAACACTTGGCAACATTCTGGTCTATTCTCACGGCAGTTATAACAAATAAAAAAAGTTTCATTCTAGACCTCTACAACATTTTGCTATACTAAAAATGAATCTAAATTGTACACAAATGTATACTCTTATATTTTTTTACATTTTTTATGATTTAGATTTTTTTCGAATTTTAAGTTTCTATATTTTTACAGATTTTCTTTATTTTAAACTTTTTAAAAAATTATCAATTATATGGCAAAATTCCCTACTCGACTCTGACCTTTTCTAGCGTAATATTTATTTCTTGGAGTACTTTGCCGTAGCACTGTTTTTATAATCTTTAATGGAAACGATGTTGTGTCTAGCGTTGAATTTTCAATAGTTTTCTTTTGCAAAATTGAATCATAACGACTTTATCTTCTTGGTTTTGCTCCTACTAACTCCAGTGGGGATTTGTACACTCGTAAGCAGTACTCATGCATGCTTTATGCATTACCTAAGCCGCCCTCGGCTTTTTGCTTGCTCAACTCTCACTTCCCTCTCTATCTGTCCCTCTCCACCTCCATTTTCTTCGAAAGAGAGGTCAAAGTTCAAAAATTTAATATTTACAACATTCATATACAGTCTTCCCCTTATCCGAATTCCCCATATCCGAAACCCACCATATCCGAACTGACCGATTGGAAAGTTGACTTAGTGAATATAAAGTAAAAATGATGATGCTAATTGGTGGTATCCGTTGACAGTGAACGCCTTAAAATAACTTTGAAAATCTACTGGAAGTTTTTTCAGAATAAATCAGGTTGAATGCTTCAAGGTCTATTGGCTAAAAATCGACTGACTCGTTCTGTGACGATTTTGGTGGGTTGTGAAGTAGTCGGCAACGGGTTGCGGTTGAAGTTCTGTCCGAACGGATTCATGTTCAATGTTTTAGTTCACCCATGTAGTAGCCAAGTAGTTCAAACAAACAAAATATAAGTATAGACACAATAGTTAGATTTGATAGGTAAATGTGAGCTGTAGATATAAACTCTTGTTTATCATTGTTGGGCTTCAACTTGAGTTTATCTAATTAGCGAACTTCTTAATCAGGTTATAGTACAAAACATTTATTTATTAAATGATTGGTGTGGCAAAATAAACATAAAATAACCAAAATATCTAAATTGAGCACTAGAATTTGAAAAGAACTATTTGATAATGCTCCTGATCAGTAAGTCACAAATTTAAAATTCAAACATTCATTTGAACAATAAAGTTAATATCAAAATTTAAGTCATATTTAATGTTTTTTAGGATCAAAGGTCAATTTAAAAGCTCTTTGTTAAAACCCCTCATATCCGAACCACCCTCAACATTCATATCGGGGGGAATACTGTACATGGTTGGTGCAATTATATCAGAGAGGTGAGTTTGTCTCTGCATCTCTTTTTCGACATCTATGTGCCACTCCATTTGGAGAGTGAAAGAGATGTAGGCGTGTGGCGAATTGGGCCATCTCCTGTGACACCCTTCACCTTTAGTGGATTGTGTACTTTTTAGATATTGTTACTGACAGGTTAGTCTGAGATCATTCATGTCCAAATTAGTGAGGATAATCGATTGACACTTTTTGGTGCTCCAATAGTTTTCATTGGAGCTATTGTCGCCATCTTCTCCTCACACTACTGCCGATTCTGAATTTAATCTTGCGTGTGATAACTCTCCTCTCGGCTCGCAAGACAGTCTGACACTTGAAGTGTCTGACTGACTGTTGAAAGCTGTAATGCGCGCGACGGCTGGCTCTCAGCGTGAAAGTTCCGAGAGAGCTTACAAGACGTCTTGTTGTGTGTTCACAGGTCGAAGGTGGCGCGGGGTGCAAGTGAGATGTGTCTGAGATAGTGTCGCGCCATGAGTGAGACAATGCACGCTACACGGCCATCTTTCGATTGTTTCTCAGCTTGTCTTTTTCTACACACACACAAATACTCATAAAACACCAGACGAGTCGCATCTGATTCTATTATTGTCTCCTCTGACTCACCCTCGTCTCTTTAACAATTCTGCCATTTGCGATCACGTTGGCTTCCGTTTTTATATGTAATTTCCCCCCTCCTCACCCACAGAGCCATGTGGGGTTTGCAAAGAGAGAGAGAGCTCACTTCTCCGACTCTTGACATTTGGTGTGCAAAGATTGCACGTTGCCAGTAAACAAAATATGCTTAAATGTCTTTCATGTTGTGGGAGAGAGGTGTGCAATTCTTTGAATTCTTTGCTGTAATTTACCATTATTTTTTCACTGTAAGTCTTAAGTTTGCATCTAAATTTTATAATGGTATTAGGCATATTTTTCAAAAGTTTGATTAAAATCCAATCATATGAATGTTTCTTAGATTTATAGTTATTTTTGTTATAATGTAATGGCATTTATATTGTTTCTCAAGATAGCAAGTGTATTTTAGGGATATTTGTTTTTAACATATAGATAATGTTAGTAAAAATTCCACATAGATTCTATGAAATTATAGCTTAATTCTAATATGATGTACTGCACAATAGTATCGACTATTTATAGAAGAAATATGATTCTAGCTAGTTGAAGAATGGTGCCCAGAATAGCAGTGTACTGGCCGGTGGGTGTCAGGGCTCGTCAACCCCGCCACTCGAGGCTTGTCATGAACTCAACCTCTCTTCGAATGCATTACTGGTGCGTAACGATCTGTCTATGGTAGCTGGCCATTTTCGGTAATTGTTTCGTCGACACCGCGGCATCTATTTTTCCGATTCTGTTGATCTACTATAGACGAAACAGAGATGATCAAGCCACCCACTAATAGAAAGGGAGATGTCACAGTAATATTTCATCATTGTATAGACTGTTCAATAGTGCTCAGAATGGTCACAACATAAGCACAACATAAATGTCTGTCAGTTATGATAAAAAATTTACAATCAAAAACAGCCATTTCATGTTTTCGTGAAAGTAGTAATTCATGTTTTTTATTCGGCGTGTCAATTGATTTTTCAATAACATGAATCATCAAACAGTTTGGAAGAAATATAGCTATAAACGTTTTTTTAATAAAGAATCATTGGTGTACTGAATGAAAATCCGCAATTCTATTTGAATTGTCGGCACCAAATGAAGCTTTGATACGCGTTAACTAGATCATTTTAATTGCTAGCAATCAAATTTAAATGAGCAAATGCGAGTAAACTATTTACGTTATTAATTACTTTTCGTACTCGAATTGCAATGTTTAGTGGAAAGTTACCGTCGGCGATGGCATTGTGTATGGCAGAGATGTGTGTGTATCTGAGGATCTAATCGCAGTGTGTCTCTTTGCTTGGCATCATTAGCTGTTGTGCTAGGTCTCGTTAATCGTCGCCAGATTCCAATTTGCTTGGTTTCGGCCTGGACCGATTGGCCTGTCTGGCTATTGTCTTCTGGGCGCTGCTAGCCGCAGTGGTGATTAATGAACTGGCAAATCGAATCGACAACGCACACGGTCAGCCCAGTAGTGAATCTACCGATTCTATATATGTTTGCTTTTGCTTCTCCATCTTCCCATTGTTATTCGTGTTCTTCTCTTGATTCCTTGTGTGTTTTTATTACAAACCTTGACCAAAGAAGAATGGCGAGCTTTACTGACCCCTTCTTGTTGAGGGTTAATTTGCTCAAACTCCACCCCTCGTTCAACGCACACCGCATCCATTTATCATTCTAGGGTCCATTTGTACTTTGGCATTTAGAGCAGGGGATGAGTCTTTGGACCCCCCACAAGCAGATAACAAGGACGATTAATTTCAATTAGTTCACGAGGCTCGTTTTCCGACAAACATTGAACCCACACTTTTGGTCACGTAATATGCCGATTTTGGAATTTTTGACCATATGGACCTCAAACACGTGACTCCGTACTGGTTCTCAATGTGACTATTAATCTTAACAGATTTCTTGATTTTACGTTGTTTTCGCTAAATGAGTGCAATTCTTGGGAAATACTAACGCGTCGAGGTGATTGCACCCTGTTTCCGACGGAACTCTGGTTTTCCCCAGAATCCACAAGTTTTGCCTGCTAAACTCGAAAGCAATAGCCAACAATACTAGTGGTAACATTTTGATTGACTTGGGTTGCTCACAAACATGTCAATATAAAAGTGTGAATTGTGGCTCTTTTTGAGAAAAAGTTATTAACTTTATTTACTTAAGTTATTTTCTTTATTGTTTACTGTTTTATAGTTAAAAATTTTGAACTTTAAAAAAAAGTTCCACCCTTAGCTCGTGTATAAACAAAACCGAGATTAAAAGTTAAAAATAATTTTGTTTTTAAACAAATACAAATAATACGCGTTGAGAAAACAGATTAAACCCTTTAAAACAAAGTCAACTAATCAACAATTGCATTTCACGAGCCGGGCGCAGTCAAC